>MU223226.1:3715048-3726962 GCA_018584345.1 Thuja plicata
ATACTCTCATAGACATCATATGTACTATAAAGAGATGCTAAAAGAAGCATAATAAGAAAAATAGCCATACACCAAAAGATCTTCATAATGAATGAGATGCAAGAAGTGTTGTATATTTTATGAATATATATATTTTTTGTATTTTAGAATGAAAGAGCATAAAATAAAACTAATTTAATATGTATGCAAGAGATAATGTGAGAGGCAAAGCATCTAACACCAACAAGAAAGAGTTGTCTATCGCAGGTTCACCAAAATGTAAAGGAAGAAAATTGATTATATGTTTATATGTTTGATTAATTAGGGGTGTATTTCCTTAACCTTTACATTTAATTTAGTTTTGTGTATGTGATTGTGATTATTCTTATGTGATTAAGCATATAGGGGGAAGGAAGATAAGATGTTCCTCTTTTATCCCCAAATGCACAAATGAAAAATCCAAATTGATTAACCCTAAAGAAGGATCAATGCACAAATGAATCAATCATTTGGAAATGAGAGAAAGGAAGAAGATCTTAAACTATGTTTTATAATTAAAGATATATGATATATAGCAGTCATTGAAAAGGATGAGAGGAAGTAATAACCTTAAAGAATTGTAGATCAAAGAATGTTGTTTTCTGAGGTATGTACTCTCTTTCTGGAAAATCTGAAGTATGACCCGGAACCGAAACGCAGAGACGAACAAAACCCAAAAATATTTTTCCGATCTGACAATGTACTATGAAAAAGGTTGACCTTGACCCAATAATCTCACCCCTAACTCAATAATCTTGACCCTGACCTGCACAGGTCCGACGTAAAAATCTATTCGCGGATCCTGATAGTTCGCTGAAAAGGGTATCCAAATCTAAGTTCAAATCTTCAATCCTGAACATGTACCTGCAAGAAAAAGAGATTTTGTTTTTTGGGGGGGAGGGGTTTGCCTTAGTCAAACCCCAATTTAGGAATTAACCTTGAAATAAATAAAGTATAGAATGCTAGCAAGTAGTAGAATTGAATCTAAGAATGAAACTATGATATTGAATAGAAATGCAATTGTAATTCAAATGTAGACAAATATGTAAATATGAAAGCATGGACTTTAGAAACCATAAACCTCCATGATTGTATGCTTGAAATCCACCTCGAAGAGATGATGAAAGAGTCTTGAGGATGCACAAACGATCTTGAAGGAAGATCACACCATCATGATGGCTAGATCTAGGGCTTGAATGATAAATCTTGAATGCTTGAACCAAATCCCTTCAAAGGCTTGAAAGCTTGAATCCTTGATCTTCAATGGAGAGCTTGAATTCTTAAGAGGAAGAATTGAACACCTTGAAATATTGAGAACATGTAGAACAATGGATGCTTGAACCTTTTGCTTCTTGACAAAATCTTGGTTAGAGCTTTTTTTGCACTTAGAAGACTTTTAGAAAATAAGAGAGAAAGGCTTCCTTTTATATGAAATTAGGGCACAATCTTCTAAGGAGGCTAAAATAGGAGAATTAAATTCCAATTAGACCCATGCCCATAGAAGAGGAACTATATTAAATACAATTTAGGATTTGCCACTTCAGAACCCAAAATAGTAGACCCGGAAGCGGGAAAATGAAATTTTGATGACCTCCGGAAGTCAACAAGCTTCCAGATTTGGAAGGGGGACCCAGGTCAAGGTCAAGGTCGACCCTGACCTAGGTCAAGGTTGAGGTTGACCCTGACCTAGGTCAAGGTCGAGGTCGACCTTGACCCAGGGGGTCAGAACCCCTGGAAAATGTACCAGGTGGGATAAAAGGTGCTTGGAGAGGCCCAATCAAGGTCCTAAACAGGCACAAAAGTAGGAGATGATGCAGAAAGGAGGGGACAATATGATGGTGGTAAAAAAACCCCTGAAAGTGCTTCTATTTTAAGATGATATAGAAGCCCTCTGAATAGACAAAGAATGTGGTTCGATCCATCTAGGTTAGGCGTTAAGAGTCAAGGTATGTGCGACGTATGGCAACCGATTTATCTATTGCAAGCCATGCAATTAGATATCGCATGTGGATGTGAAGGCTCTTACTACAGACACCCAAAATGCTCTTTTAAGATTTGACGACCAACATCCCACAAAAAATAGACAAAAAGATAAGTCATGAAGCATCCCGACATCTCTAATCACTTAAGGGAATCATGGAGATGCGGAAATCAAGACATAATAAGACCAACTCGACTCAACAAGTAGGCAACCATACTGATTATGTGTCTGTGTTTTTGTAGTAGTTTGGACATTGAGATTTGACATTTTGCTGATGCTATCAGATGAAGTATAAGGTACCCTGTGTAAGACTGATCGATCTGGTTTCGAGTGTTCCTTTCGTTGTCTAAAATAACATTAATGTCTTGACAAAAGACTTTGCTATGTGATTATGTTGATAGATGAGACAGTGTGATCAATCTGACAGAGGACCTATTGATAAGTTTGAATATTTGACTTAGTCTCCTTGAAGCTCAGAATTTTAGTATGACATTATTCAATGCCTATTTTGAAATGCAAAGAATTGAATTGATACTCAAAGTAGATTTATTACAAAATTTTCTCCATTTTTCAGATTTTTTTGGTTGTCTGATGATAAATTTTTTAGAATTTTTTGCAAATGTTTTTGTTATTTTTTTTAAAGACGATTTCAATATTTTTTTAGATTTTTTGAATATCTTTTCAATTTTTAAGATTTTTTCAGGACATTTTTCAATTTTTAGGGATTTTTTAAAATTATTTTTAATTTTTAGGGATTTTTTATAGAAATTTTATCGGATCATGATAGTAAGTTGTGGACTGACTTTGTACTGAATATGGGACTATGGGACACAAACAATTGACAAACTTCAAACCATGAAATTTTTTATTGCAGAATATGAGGTGAAGTGACGAGTGATACCTGGTTGGAGTCGTGATAGATGGTAGAGAAACGATCTCTACACATGGCACCATATTGCCCGATTTTCACCATGGTACTTTCCCAAGGCGCCACCAAAGTGGTTTTCACCATATGGTGAATTTGTTTCTCTTGTATTTATATTTTTGTGTCACCGAAGATGCCTGATTGCCAAGTTTTCGCCAAGGTAACTTTTTTTTCTTTTTTTCTTTTTTGATTTTTTGCATTTTTGAAATAGGTCTACTCTTAGTGAGAGATGAACTCAACTGATTGCAAGTTAACGTAATAGATGGATTTGGTAAAAGGAAAGATTGAAGAGTTGAACTCAAAGTGAGTGGGAATTGAACTCAATTGATTGCATGTGTTGCAGTTGTAATCAGGGTAATAAGGATCTATAGAAACCTGTAATAACATCAAAATCTCAACCACAAAAAGATCTGACTAGTATAATTTGGCAAATATGTGACTATGTGACTAACTTTTAGTCACATGACTAAAAATGACTAAATTATACTATGTTTTTTGCAATTCACAAGTATAAATGACTAATTTGGTCATCGGGTAAAATCACAACTAAATAATTGGTCGGACAAATAAAAATGACTAAATAAATAACTATTGCTCCTCTATTATTTTTTCTTTCAAATTTGATCACAATCCATAGAGCTTAAGCCCCCCTCATAGTCCAATAATAATAAATTACATCTTAGAATTAGACATACCTATAAGAAATCCCTATTTGGGTCCACAATTATGAGTAACTTATGTACCCAACAATGTTGGTTAAAAAAGATAAGTCATTTTGACAAGTCAAACAATCACCTTATATTCAAGATGTTATCGAATTTCTTTGTGAGCTTTGGTGCATTATGATCTTTTAAACAATTATCTTTTGGTACAATTTCTTATTGATGATTTTTAATTTATAGTTATTTTGTGATATTTTTCTCCTTATGCTCTCTTATGCTATCTTTCATCCCGATGATGGATCATAGAATGTGACCTGAAATTTTGATGCAAAAATATTCAACACAATCTAATCCAAAAATTGCATCTTATTAATAGTGTATTATTTGAGTTAAATGTATGTAGGTGAAGCATTGGGAAGGGCATTTTTGAGTCAAATTCATTGCATATAAGCTAAACACACTTAGCTTGCCACCCCATTTACAAAACCTTTAGCAAGTGTTGTGCCTTAGACCATTTGGTATAACTTTTATAGAAAATAGGAAGACGAAGGTCATGAGGTATGCAATAGACATTCAATATGTGAATATAGAACCCTCCTCTCAGACCTTAGGAATATTATTTGTTGGTGAGAGATATAGCAACACATCAGAGGCATGTACTATTGGTAGCTTGTGAGGCTTCTCTAGTTCGAATGGCTCTCCTCGTACGGTTATATATGACTGCATTTGCCTTCATCTTCTAGAGTGGCCCATGTTTAGATCCATCTATTTAAATGATGATGATAAGGAACATGCATTCGTCCATGGGATATATATATATATATATATTAAAGAGAGGAAAGTGTTAACAATATTTGTGTGATAGTTTTTGATAAGACGATTTTAGAAAAATTACATCAATGCTTTGAATAAGATACTACGATATATATATATATATATATATTAAAGAGAGGAAAGTGTTAACAATATTTGTGTGATAGTTTTTGATAAGACGATTTTAGAAAAATTACATCAATGCTTTGAATAAGATACTACGATAGACAACATTAATAATGATAATTTTAATACTAGTAAAATTTTATTTTACAAAAGTAAGGTTAATAAAAGTCTTGTCAATAATTAATATGTAATAGAAATTATTACCTTAATAATTATCTACACATATAATTAATATTGTGGCTAAATGCTAATTATTAGTATCAAACTTAAAATTACCGTATCTATAGAAACAAGCACGAAGAGTTGCTAATATTAGTATTAGATGTAAAATTAGTAACCATGTTAATATAATTAATAATATTGACATAATTTTTAATATTGTAACAAGTTTTAATAAAGAAAGTATTAATGTTGAGATAGCAAAAATGTTACTCTTTGACTTTAGGCCATCCAATGTAGACAATAATAAAGGTATTGTACACATGGATGCTAGTAAGTTTTTTGATTTATAATAACATTATTAAATATATAAATAAAATTATTATAATTAATATTCATACAGTTTAAGTGGTGGCATGTTTTCACAATCTATAATGATATTCTTTTCTACTTTTGGATCTTGATTGTGTATAGATTTATAAGTCAACGTCTTGGATCATACTCACAAATCTATACATAATCAATATCTACAAACATAGAAGAATTTAGTACATTTTTAATAATACAAATAAAACTAAAATATGCATATGAAAAAATTGAAGAAAGAATTTTTAATTTCTATATACAAAATAAAATTATAATATTTAAGTCTCACACTTTTAAATATTGATGGAAGATTGTGTTGCGCTGGAATAAAAAAATTTCTCACCTTTTTTCATCAGGTAATTCTCTATGCTATTATTTCTCTTCTCTTGCACATCCTTCATGAATGTTTCGCTTCCACGTTTCCAGTTTCACAGTAAATTTGTGTCGCAAAAATTGTTAACCGCTCCTCATTGTTTACCGCAATTCTGTTTAATTTACAAGATTGCAGGAAATCCTATTATGGTAGGACTTTATGCACTAAGGCAAAAGAAAATAGCAAAGAAAGTCATTCAAATCCAGAAACCCTTTGGTAGTGTATTCTTTTCACTTTCTTCTAATTTTATTCAGTAAACATACCTTTGTTGAGATGGATCCTCCTGTAATTAGGCACAGATTAACGTATGACCTCTATTGGAGAATCTTCAGTGTAATTGGGTTTGAGTTGAACCTGAACTCCTTACATGTACGGTTGTATGTGAGGCCATACCAAAATCAACAACTTGGGTTTACAATCACTAGTGGGTGGTTTTGAAACTGTTGGCACATGAAATCCTGTCTACCAGGGGAATATTCTGAGCTGCTGGAGGAACCAATGTATCCCTGCAAATACTGAAGGCTTAATGCTTTTTGCATATCCAGTAAAATAAAAGAATTCCTAACAATGTTGATGGAAAATTGATTGTAGTAAGAGATGAATAATGGGGAAATCATTGGGAAGAGTCAATTGTCTGTAGCAAGTTCTTTAGCATGCTTATGCATTCTTCATGTTAGGGATGTAGGTATTATAAAATGAAATGACTGTGATCCTTAACTGAAATGGAACATCTGTGTGCATAATGTGCTGAAATGACTGTTCTCCAATTAAATCAATCTACTGTCTTCCCACTGCAGCCAACACATTGATTACTCAACTTCAGCTTGCCAGATGTCTTTTTTGCATATATTGAAGGACTTGTCAACCCTTCTGACCTTGCCTCATCTATACGTAAAAACTCAGTTTATCCTCAAGTGTTGATAACAACAACAATCATAAACATCTCAACATAATCACTGGCAACACTTCCCCCTGCTAAGAAGCGACAACCACTTTTACAAACACATACTTTCACAAAGCATTTTATTTATTATCAGTGTCACATCAGCAAGCTCCCACCTCTGAAATTATAGAATTCTCTATTCCGAATTCAAGAGCATTACAATTAGCATAGATATCAACTGTCTTTTTTATTTGCACTAATTGGCATATTGGATGAGGGAAAAAAATATTTTTATCTTTGAAACCACATTATAATTTTGTATTCCAACTTTGCAGTGGCTTGTAATTTTGAATAACACATCCCTCTTGCATAATCTTCTCTTGGTTAGGATGCAGAATTAGCTGTGTACACTAGCTGGCACAGTTTGGTAGATACTTGGTTCCTCTCACATGGAGGATACCTTGAGGCTTGAACAATACAAGACTGCCCTTCGTCAAAGAGGCTTTGAAGTACCATCCATGTATAAAAAATGTTGTATAACCAAGCCTTCCAAATATTTTTTTTTCTAATTTCCATTTTTCAATGACTGGGCCAATATATAGTCTAATGAAGTCCTTTGGAGAACATCCTTTCTCCTCTTGACTTATTTTTTATTACTACATCCTAATTTAGTTTAGAAAAACTTATTTTTCGGTCATATTTGTTCCATTTAGCAACCCTGAAAAGTTGTTGTGACTTGTTGTATTCATTGTTACACATTGATCTACTTTGGTCATTTGTGGACATCAATATAAGTTCTCTTTCTTGATTTCACTTACCATGTATAACTCATTTGGAGATCCTCTTGTCGATACTGTTAAGTGCTCATTAAGAAAGACCTACATATAGAATGCCTTTTGTTCTAGATATTATTGGAAGATAGAGTTCATTTGTCCCATTGTTTATGGCCTAGTTAAGAACTTAAAGTTACTCGAGTTACCCTCCCACTTGTGACTCAAATGATTGAAGTGAGTTTCTCATTAACTCATCACTGATATTGGTAGTGGCCATTACATTGATATGGTTTTTAGATATGCAGGATCTAGTAGGCTAATTTCATCCATCAAGTAAGATAGTTAAGGAGTTTGTACCTCCAGTAGTTTGTATAGTGGGAAACAAAAAAGTTGACTTCGGTACAAGTAATTGTTGACTTGATTTAATTGTTTGACTATGTATGATGATGTAGAGGGTAAATTAGACTGACAAGCAAATTAATTTTGGTTTATGTCCAAATTATTGACTACATTCATTGTTTCTCCCCCTAATTGGAAATTTAAGCCTAATTTCTTGTTGTTAGTTTTTAGTTTCTCATAATTTTAGAGTCAATGTGTAAAATTCAAAACTTGAACTTCTCATATGTGAAGGTTGTCCTGCAATGTGCAATGCCATTTTTTTTAAATAGAATAACATTATCAACTTCTGTCACTAATGACGGTCCTCTCCCAAAGTCCGTGTGAATGCTTCCATTCATGGAATTCAATACTAATGCAGAGTATCTGAGTCAATATGTAATATGTATACTAACCTCGTGCCCCTTGGAAATGATCCTTTACACAGAGCCAGAAATGAGTGACTCAATTGCAGCTAAGGAGTCTTATGCTTGCAAACGATGTTGTGTTTTTGTAATGTTTACCCCATAGGTGGGCCTCATTTTGCAGTGTTGCTGGATCAATGACAAGTTCAAGTCATGGTCTTGCCAAGCCTTGCCAAGTCCCTGTGAGTTCTTGAGGTGACTCAGCCAAGTTTACTCATGTTTTTCCTCATTGTGTAGATCAACTTGTTTTTGATTAAGGTAAATACAGTTTTTGAAGGGAACCATAACCCTTTACAACAACAAAAAGATAGGAAAATAATGCACAACCCTTAAAGAAATAGCTGGGGGACCAAGAGAATATAGAACCCGCCCAGCATAGACTACCAGCAAATAAAACCAGCAGCCCCAAACCAGCACTTCAACAACAGCAAAAAAATGAAAAACACTAAAGCTCCAGCTGCTCTACACCAAGAGAAGAAGGCCGAAGCCATACAACTCAGGAAACAAACCATATCCATTTATCCCTTAACGCCCTTCTTATAGGATCAGAGTGTCATGTCAAAGGAAGGCGAGGATCTCTTGACAGATTTTCCTTTAACCGTAATCCAATCTTCTCCCACTTTGGCAGCCTCATCCTGCGAGCATAGGGAATCCAGAATAGATATCCCAGCATTCGTTGAATTTCCAGCATGCAGCTCAGGCACAACCGGCAGCAAACCAGATCCCGGACTCCTCCCAGCAAGAGAGGGAGAAGCAAGAGGACAAGAAGAATCAACAATAGCTAGCAAACTAGTAGAAAGACTAGAACCATCCAGCAAGGAGGATACAATTCCAGCAAAACCTGCAGCAACAGAATCCCGCACAAGGACAAAATTAGCAGGGGGAGCATCCTCAACCCCAAGACTAGCACCAATAGTATCCTCAAGAGGCAAATCCTTTTCCACAACAGGCGGAGAAGGCAAAGGAGACTCCAAAGCAACAACCTGGGAAAAGCTCCGCTGGGAAGAACTCTTCACAACTGTATAATGCTGAGAAGAGGCACCTTTCCACCATGAAACAAAACACCTAGTTTTACCCATACTACATTTGGCTGCAATATGACCAGTTTGGAAGCATCTTCGACATCTGAAGGGGATTCCTTCATAATCCAAAGGCTGAATCCAACTTCCCTTAGGATAAACCACCCTAATCTCCACAGGCAAGCCCTTGGAAGCTTCTATATCCACCAAAATATGGGCATATGTGGTGTGGAGAATATCTGTAGATTCCGAATCCACCATCAGGAAGTCTCCCAAAGCCTTGCCCACTTCCTCCAAAAGAGGATCCACCCAAAGATGCAGTGGGAGGTTTGGAAGTCTAACCCAAATAGGCATCTTACTAAAAGTTTCAGATGAGGGATCAAAATCCTCATGCCATGGTTTAATCATCAACACGAAGTGATCCTCCCAGCTAAAGTAATGACCACATAGGATACAATTTTTATCCACAATAGAATCAAATTTGGCGACAAAAAAACCTTTTGCCAAAGGGAAAATATGAACCTCACCAGAAATGATGGGTTCCCAAAATTTGGAAATCCAAGCATGAAGCCCAGGAAGACTTGGCCAAAATCCTCTAAATCTGCAGATAACCACCTGGGTGGAAAAAATAGACAATGAATGCTCTATTTCTTCCACAGTTTCCTCACCCACAGAGAGAAATGTGAGCAGCCATAGAGATAGGAACAACCACGGAAGATTTTAGAGCTGCCCCAACGAAAGTCTTCATCGGCACCTGAGAAGACAAGGGAGTCCCCTCAGAAACCCTCGAACCAAGACCAGTCACTACAGAAGAAGGGAGGCCACAACAGATGCCCTAGCCGCCGAAACATTCTCCCCACCACCACCAGGAGATAGGCTGGAGACGAACGGGGCAGAGGCGTGCTTCCCAGACACTCCTCGCTTATTAACATCAGCAGAAGAATGTGAAAGCGATGACACATTCAGAATCCTGCCCACCTGAGAGATGCCGAGCCCAGATTTGGGATCTTAGGCGTAGAGAGAACAGGGGAAGACGAAGAGGCAACACCAAAAGAAGGCTCGGTATCAGCTCCTCCTCTCACCAAAATAGCAAGAGCCGTTTGAGCAGGAGCGGGAGCAGTTCGAACAGCGGGCGCACCGGGAGGAGCCATCTGTGTAGATCAACTTGTTAGTACTCACAATTTTCATGGTTACTTGGATAGTTTATGAAGTATGCTTTTAGCAATGTGTTAGAGTGAATGTGCAAATTTAAAACTTAGAACTTAGTGTTTGTGATAGTTGTCCCTAAATGTGCAACCCCTATTTTGAACTAACATAATATTTTAACTTCTTCCACAAATAATTATCCTCTAATGATTTACATTCACAGGATTCAATATTAACCTAGTGTATTTGTGTGTTCTTTTAACAATGTGTTAGAATGAATATATAAATTCAAAATTTGAACTTATTATATGTTATGGGTATATCCCTAAATCAAAATGTGAAACTTTACTGTTTTGAACTAGCATAACACTTGAATTGCTAACACAAATAATGGTCTTCTCATAGTTTACATCCATGGGATTGAGTATTAATCTAGTGTATTTGAGTTGGGAAACATATACTTGAGTTGCAATCTGGAAATCTTTTATGGGAATTAGAATGTAAAGTGCATGAATTTCAATAATGCATCTAAAATGAATCACATGATGACTTAGAGGTACCATTAGATTGTTTGTTTCCAATTATTTTAGTTTGTAAACAACATTTGTAGGATATAATCTTGAGGAGTTGTAGACTGTAGTATTCTCAAAATGATTTTTCTCCTGCCCTTCTCCTTTTCCCTCTTTGCATGGCAATGTTCATTATTGTTATTGAATTAGGTTGTTAAATTTCAAATTTTTTTGTTAGCTTATATCTATGAGAGTTACTACTTATAAACAAAAATGCTTGTTGTGCTCATAAAAATAAAATTGGAGATATTTATATCGTAGCATAAAGCCCACTTGACAAATCTCACACGCATGTCAGATATCATCCTTTGAATCATCTTTACTCCTATTTATATGTCTATTGTCATTTTTTAACTCCATTTGAATGTATTTTGGGAGGTACAGGTTTATCTCCAAGGGTTGGAGTGACTGTGATTGTTGCTACCTGATCATTGTTAAGACCTGTCATGATTACAATAAGCTTGATGGTTATCATTGTATAAATCAGAGTTTGTTTCTTGAATTTGAAATTACCATTGTTTGACTCATGCCACCATAGCACTATTTCACTCTATGACTCTTCACCATGATAGAGGATTTGATCAATACCATTCTGCCCCTCACATGGTGGCATATATCATTACCATTATCATTGAATAGCATTGTCATGTACATTATTTGGCCCTTACTTTATGAGGTATATCACCATTATTTTGCAATACCATATGTCAGCTCAAGCTATTCATGCTTGGAAAACATTTCTTTGATGCTTTACAAGTTTGGTCTTTGACAAGAAATGTAGCCATTATTTTCTTAAAACAGTCCACCTTTGAGAGCAGTGTTATTTGCTTTTACATGACCTTTTATAGCAGTGTCAAGTTCATTGCATATATGACTTTTTAGACTGAAAATCACTTTGAATATTGTGGATAACTCATCAAGGTTGTGAAAATGTAATTGTTACCAAATTTCTACACATGCTGAAATTTAGCTTGTTTGTAACATTGTATAAATTCATAAAACTGTTCATGCATTTGTTTCTATTCATTTCATTCCAAAATCATCTTTATTCTGAGCAAGAAAGGACAAAAGTTCATTGTATAGATCATAATTGATTTGTACAATTTTCATTCTACAACTGATTAAATGATTTGAAATGCTGAAGGAAAAAATCTCACACAAGCCGTGAGTATAACTTACTAGCTTTCATTCTAAAATGGAAATGCATAAACAGATAGAATATGTTTTAAGGAAAAGAAATGAGGTTAGAGATAACCAGTCATTGCCTTTTATGCTTTGACTGGTTATATCCTGCAGCGTTG
>MU223226.1:3748015-3788319 GCA_018584345.1 Thuja plicata
GGTAAAAACCTCAGATTCATATATGCATACTAATTATAGACAAGCAATATATTCAACTAAAAGTAGGAATATATTGAAAATGGTGTCACATTTTTTTTTAAACAAAAGTTAGTATTGGTCGAAATTTTGACCTTTACACAGTACTAAATTCGACCAGGATGCTATACAATCGACGGTTTCTGCGATGAATTTTGGTGGATAATTCGATGACAAAATGGACTAAATCGACCAGGATGCTATACCTGCGACGCTCCATTTGACGAATTTAGGTGGATAATTTGACGACACAATGGTCTCAATTTTGACGTTTACACCAATTGCGCGACGTCTTATTCGTCTTGTTACAAGGGATTGTTGCAATCGATAATTCGACCAGTTATGGGGTCGAAATTTCGACTATTATTTACCATGTAGAAAATTCGACGAAAAAAGATCGACGACAGTTTTAGTCTCTTATTCGACCAATTGTCGTAGAAAATTTGACTAATTCTCGTCGAAATTTAAGGTAAAATTTATTAGTGGATGTACACCACTCTTCTTTCTTATGTGCAACTATATATGAACTTGCTTCTCTTATCTGAATTGTTCTTTCTTCTCTTCTGATCTCTAAACTTTGATTTCTGACTTATCTCCAAACTCTTATATCTGATAACTATGATCTTCTCTTGATTAACTCTTTTGATCCTTTCTTCTGATCTACAAACTCTGATCTCTATTTTTTTTTTCACATATGCTTCTCTCCCCCTTTGACATCAATGAAAAAGGCGTATCATATGCTCTTACACAACTTTCATTTTTTATATCAATGTTTACTTCCATTTCCTTCTCTACTTTTGTTCCTTTGTCAAGCTCATCTTTCATTCTTTCACGCACATCTCTGAGCTACTAAACACATCCAACTGTTGATCAAACACCAAAAATTGAACTCACCAATTTCTGCAATTCCTTGTAGTTTTCCTCAAATAATAAACTTCTGATCAATCAAATTTTCTTTACCATTCTTACTACTCCCCTTGAGTAGCAGCTTCCATACATCAATCAAGTTTTAATATTTCTCTTTGAAGCATACTGGACTGATGCAATCCTCCACATCTTAGTTTTGATCAGGAGGGGTGATAACCCCTAACTTGCCTCTAAGAGTAGGCTCTTTGCTGGCCATGTCCTTTCTTTTCTTGTTCTTGATCTCGCTTCTACATTTATGTCTCTTTCCATCTTTCTTCTCCTTCTTCTTTTCATTGTTCCCTTTTTGTATGTCTCTACCATTCTCTTGCATATCCTTGTTAATCTCCTCTGGTTAGATCTCATCTTCTTGTGTCTCTCTACAATTTTCAACAATCTTAGTAAATATATTGCATATGAGACATATCACAATTTTATGTTTGCTATCATCATCCCTCATTATAGAACATGTACATGTACATCTTTGTCTCAAAATAATATCATTTATTTTTTGCACACCGTTGGCTATTTCTAAGACATGATCACTTCTCTTACTTTTAGGAAAATGATTCTTGGTTTTGCAATTTGGGGCTCTATGTCCATACTTGCCACAATCAAATCAACTACCACTGAAGTTTTGTGGTTTAGGTCGTCTTCCCACAGTCTTCTTGTTCTTGTTCCTCTTCCTTCCCTTGCACTTCTTCTGACTCATCTTTTTCTTGTTTGCCTTTTCCTTCTTCTTACCCATATCTTTTAGCTTGGTTTTGTCCTTCTATTCTTTAGCTTTGTTCTTCTTCTTTCCCTTGTTCTTTTGTTCTTTGGCTTTAGGATCGTTTTGACCAGACTTGGAGCATTCTCCTTTCACAATTTTGACACCCTTGTTTTCTCTTTCAAGTAATGCTTCAAGTTTAGCTTCCCTAAGCATGAGCTTCTCCACAAGGCTATTTGTAGTTTCTATCTTTTCCTTGTTAGACCTTAACCATTCATCTTCAACTTGTTCAACTTCTGATATCAGGAAAATATGATCTTCTTTTGTCTTACTTCTTAGTTTAATTTATTGGTTATTATCACTTATGGTCTTTCCTTTATTGTGATTTAATATTATACATCTTAGTTACATTTGTTTTATCATAGGCCTTGGTTTTTCTTTGTCCCTATTAAATTCATTACTTATAGTCTCTGGTACACTAGGGGTTTGAGTTTGAATGAGATGACCTTTTCTCTGATTATCATTGTTGATTTTCTTTCCAATACCAGACACATTGGATCTGGGCAAACTCACAAGAATTTCTTCCACTTTAAATTTTGTGCCTTCCATTAATTTCTCCAGTCTTTTGTTATAACATTATATGCTCTTCTTTTGGTAGAATACCCAAGGAAGATACCTTCATCACTCCTTGCATCAACCTTTCGTAAATCTTCATCTCTCTTTATATAACATTTACTACAAAAAATTCTGAAGTATTTAATACTAGGAACATGACCAAACCAAAGTTCATATGGTGTCTTACCAGTTCCTTCTCTGATTTGGACCCAGTTAAGAGTGTATATTGCAGTGCTCACAACTTCTCTCCAAAACTTTTGCAGAAAATTCCTCTCCAGCATCATGGTCCTAGCAGTCTCTAGAATTGATCTATTTTTTTGCTCTGCTACACCATGTTGTTGTGGAGTCCTATGAGCATACAACTATCTCTTGATTCCATGCATCTCACAAAATGCATTGAACTCGTTGGATGTGAGTTCTCCACCTCTGTTTGATCTTAACTTCTTCAACTTCAAGCTAGTCGCATTCTCAACCATTGACTTTAACTCCTTAAACTTACCAAAATCTTATGACTTCTCCTTTAAGAAGCTCACCCATACCATCTTTGAATAATCATCAATTAGTAGCATAAAATATTTGTCTCCTTGCAAGCTTCTAATCTTTGTAGGACCATACAAATCAATATGAACAAGATCAAGCAATCCATTTGAATTTTCTTTCTTAGAGTGAAAAGTAGTTCTTGTTTGCTTACCCAATTGGCATTCCTTGCAAAAAATATTAGTAAGCTTCTTCATCTTAGGAAAATATCTAACAACAAAATTAGAACTCATAGAAACAATGTTGTCAAATTTCACATTACAAAACCTCTTGTGTCATAACCAACTTTAATCTATCTGAGAAATCAAACAAGTCTTTTGACCACTATTCAAAATAAATATTTTACCTCTTGTCTTGGATCCAGTGGTAATCTCCCTTCCATAATTATTTAAGATCTTGCACATGTCATCTTTGAAATGCAAACCATAGCCCTTTTCCATTACATGACCAACACTAAGAAGATTATGTTTCAAACCTTCTGCATATAGTACATCATTAGTGTTTCTTTTGCCATCCAAAGTAATCAAACCTCTACCTTTGATCTTACTTCCATAATTGTCACCCCATTTCACTTCGTCACCATCATACTTCTCATAGCTTATGAATTTGCTCTTGTTGCCAGTCATATGATGAGAGCATCCACTATCAATCACCCACTTATCTTCCTTGACAACTTGAGTGACCAAAGCTTTCTCTTCAAAAACATCATTTGTGATAGTAGAAAACACAAAATCTTCTGATCTAAAATCATCTTTGATATCAATCAGAGAACTAGAAGACTTAATACTTTCAAACTTATTACCTTCTTCCTTGATAGAAATGAAAGTAAATTCACCATAATCTTTATTAGCTTCATTAGGTTCATCATCAGGTAACTCCTTCATCATCTAGGAAAAAATAACATCTTCTTTCACAAGGATTAGACTCATACCTGTACCTAGAAAATATAATAGGACACCTAGATGCATAATGTCCAACCTTTCCAGTACATGAAAAACATTTGAAAGGCAATTTTTCTTTGTGCTTACTTCTAGCAGGAGCTCTTTCTCTATTGGACATCATTTTTTCAAACTTGGCTTCCATTTCTTCAAGCTCTATATCTTCCTCTTCTATATCCTTCAATTCTTGTTCCCATCTTGTCAACTTCCTTGTAGGTTTCTCAACCGAATCTAATGTCTGCATGTTCCTTCCAGTCATAGTGGCTTTGAAGGCTGTCTCATTCTTGGGTAATGCACAACTTATTGAACTCAACTCAAAGCTTGTAAGCTTCCTACCTATCTTTTCTCTTGTCACATTAGTCATTGTCCTTATTTCTTTAATAGCTACAACCTTGGTGTCATAGGTAGGAGATAAAGATCTCAAAACTTTAGAAACAATCTCATCCTATCAAGTACTCCTCCAGTACATCTAATAGCGCATACCAACTCATTTACCTTCAGCATGTAAGAGGAGATATTCTCATCCTCGCTTATTTTTCATGGCTTCATATTTTCCCTTCAAGCTATGTGATTTTTCCATCTTCAATGTTGTGTCTCCTTCGTAAAGAATCTCCAACTTTTCCCATATCTGATTAGTTGTCTCTAGTTCCATGACATTAGTCACCTCTACATATGTCAATGCACTTAGCAAAGCTTCCTTGGACCTCATCTTTTCTTTGACATCAGTGATCTCATCAGGAGTTGAAGGATTATGAGGAGGGATATATGAATTCTTTTTCATCCTCTAATAGTCTTCATCAATACATCTGAGATGTACAATCATTTGGTTCTTCCACAGTGCATATATAGTTGGTTCTATCAAATCTTAGACTATCTTTCTTATATGATGCCATCTCCAGATCTCCCTCAAGCTATTAGGCTTCCTTCACGGGACTAACTCTGATACCAATTGTGGGAAATAGACAACAAGTAATTGAGAGGGGAGGTGTGAATCGGTTGCTACCAATATACTTAAACTTTTAAAATCTAAAGCCCTTCAAACATAAAACCCTTGATCACATAAACTTTTATTACCAATTTGAAGAAGTAAAGCATGTAAACATAAATCAGAAAACATCAACACCACATAACACAAACATTTTTATCGTGAAACCCAAACTAGGGTGAAAACCATAGTGTGGATGATACCCACAATAAGACTGATACCTTATTAGAAGAATAGCTTATTACAATATGAGAAATGTGCATGCATTCAGGCACAATGCCTAGAGTCCACTACTTAATTCACCTTAAGCACCCACCCTAAGGAAGTCACGTTGACTTTCAATTACAATTCAAAGTCTTTCTGACTTACAAACAATTTTTAGACTCCAATATGATAATTCATGAGCTGTATAGTAGCATCTTACTATGCCTTGATCAATTTCTTTTCAATACAGTCAGATATGTTGCTGCAGTTCTTTTTGCCACATCACAGACAAGAAATTTAGCCTCCAAAAGATCTACAAAAATTCTTTCCTAGAATACACCTGCTTCTATTATCTTGAAAACATTGGCGCATACACATGGCACACCAAACAAACCCTAATTCACCATATTTATCAAGAACTGGGTCGGTACAAACCTAATCCCTAACCATCCTTTCTTTAGCGCCAAAATCAACCATCAAGATCCCTGCACACTTTCAAAATATCCCTTAGATCCATTAGTAAAATCTTGAGATCATGATCATAACCCTAAAATTAATATTTTATCGGTATCTTATAAGCCATTTTATAACCTTTCTTTAATCATGTCGACTAAGATCACACAAACATAACTTAGAATCATTGAACTTGATCACTTGATGAATGTAAACTGCCAACTCATTAGGCACATAATTCAAGATCACCCTAAGGCATTATTAAGCTCAAAAAAAAAAACATTGCACCCATAAGATCTACGAGCATCACCCATAAGATCTACGAGCATCTTATGATAATCATTCAAGAACATTATCATCCTTCACTAAAATACTTGTAACTTCCTTGCAGATCAATATCAGAATCACACACCCTTTTAATGGTAGAAACATTTCTATGTCCTTAACACATTATCAGTTGCACAACTAAAGTTCTCATCTACAACACTTGTGTGAAAGAAATCTATGCAACTCTGAACACTGGCAATCAACAAAATAACCAATATTCATCTGTAACATCGTAGCTTGATCAAATCATCATGTCAGAAACTCAAACTTAACATGAAGTATGTAGAAAAACTCTACATCATCCCATGAGGTGCGTGACTCCTCATCTTTAGTAACCTTATGTCGCCATTCATATGAACATCCCGCGTTACTAGCAAAACTACATATCTGTCAACCAAACTTCATAATAGATATCAACATCATATGATCTTCACACAAAATCATCCAAGCAACATAGTAGTCATCAAAAACATCATATTAGACATGTTTACATCAATGAAAACACATCCAACTTACCAACAATATAATCCTTAGGCTCATTTTTCTTTAGCATGCGAATTATGTTTCTTTTGGTAGCTTGTGATGATTATACCACTGCATTTTCTAGTCGCCTACGATTGCATTCACCTCTTCTTTTTTCCTTTGTTGTCCTAATATGTTAGTTCAAACTATATATATAGTTGGCTTCTTATTGTTAGACTGTGACTTGCATCTTTTTTTTATTAAAGGTACATAAAATGTTGATTTTGTAAATTTTCTAATAGTGGGTTATTTAAAATTGGCCTTGGCTATTCTTGTGATACGTTTACATATTAATGTTTTAAATTTATATAAACGTATGAAGAAAAGGTGTAAACTTAATCTACCACTATGTTGGGTATTTAGTCGATATTAGTTATTTTGGGGGTTTTAGTGCCTTAGTAATCGGTGCTAGAGGCTTAGGGGTTATTTTGACTTATAGGGTTCTTTTTTTGAATGTTGATATATGGCCTTGACCTTTATGAAAAATGATCTATTTTTACGTAGTTTATATAACACATTTGAGAACTAATTGTGTATTTAATGTCCACATAGTTTATGTTATTTTCAAGCGTGGAAAAGAATGCAAATAATTTTTCATGCATATTATCACGTTGTTGTTTATTGTTTGGACATTAGGGAGGCTATCTAGGTATATTATAGTGGAGTGGCTTGTAATGTGGGCTCAAAACCCTAAAGTGGTCACTCCACGGTAACCAATTGTGGGTTGTAAAAAGTGATAACTAAAATAATGAATGGGGATAACATTAAATAATATCAATATGGATGCCTTTCCCATGCCATGAACGCTTGTACAGGCTAATGATGGGAATGGAATGATACCTATTGAGAAGGTACAATTATATTTACTCATCTTCATGAGAGGATATTCTGGTTTTGCATGAGTCTTACTTGAGGGTCTAGGGTACTGGAGAAACCAGTCTAGGGTAACTCAAGATGTAGGCCATGTGATGAAACTCCCCTTGCATGTAGCCTAGGTTTCCTTCATAGATGTTTTGGTTTCCTCTGGTATTTTTTAGTTGGATTTATACTATTTTTTTTTTATAAATCTTTGTGTTACCTTATGTTCTGAGTTATATCCTATTATATACGCGCTTGTTCTTGTATGGGTGTGTAGGGTCTGGGGTCTATCTCCTCAACACGGTGGAGTGGGCCTTAGGGTTCCGCATGGTCTTGTGGTAGTGATTCTTCTTCCATCAAGGTCTGGTGGTCTTATTCACGTTCGTGGTGATTCTTGGATTTTATTTTCTTATTATAGCTTCTTGGAGATGTATTGTCACATTGTATCATTGAACTATTGATGTATTGAGATGTACCATATAAAATATGTAATTATTATTCTGATTATGTACTTATAAAAATTTAATTAAATAGTGAATTTTTTTAATCAAAAGTGGGCGAACCACTAATATTTTGTATATATAATAATAAACTGGTTCGAGAGCTCAATTGGGAAAGAACCATGAAGAAAACCCAATATCCTAGCTCAATTACAATTATAACGAGCTTTGTCATCTGACAATTACAAAATAACTATTATCGACTCTAAAGCCAACAACACCCATACCCTTGTCATGCTTAATTAACCCAACAATATTTTAATAGTGAAATTTATTACAAATATCAATAATTTAATAGATGAAATATTGTAATAAATGAATGGTGATTAGACAAGCTATATATGTTTCAATTGCTTTTGTTAAGTAATCATATTGTTATGACAAAAGAAAGTATTAGGAACTTTGGATTTGGTGTTCTAAAATGAATGTAGACATAACAAATGATTATAGTCATGATTAATGTTCAGTATTTCTATATGATTTTAATTAAGTCAAAAGTGTGGTATTGACGTTGTTTAAGTAGCGACGCCTAGGGGGCCTTAGAGGACCATAGGTTAGGATGTATAATTGTACTTCCAAAATGTTTAAATGGATTAATGATCTTAATGTTAAATGTTAAATTAGTTGCTTCCAGATTCATTAAATTGTCCATAAAACCATTTATTGTACTTTTTAATGTACTTTCCTTTGAAAAAATATTTGCAACGTCATTAAGTCTAGTTTAGAGGTATGCATGTATGTATGTATGTATGCATGCATGCATGTATGTATTAGATCATGTAAGGATTCATTAGCCCTAATAGAATTAGATATACTATTTTGTATCCAGTACTGACTCATTGATTGCTTGCCAGAAATACATATGATTGATTTCAAATCTTATATCTTCCTTTTAAAGAGTATAAAATATATTTTATAATATCTCATTTATCCTTTTTTTTAAAAGGGGGTAAAAATTTATTTAAATATAATGTGCCAAGGCTACACCAAAAAAGAAACAACAGGTGACCCAAAATGCCAATAGAACTATCATATCATTGTTGGAATAATGGAAGGGTGTGCACTGAGAGGGGAGGGGTGAATCAGTACCCTTAAAATTTTTATCAATTAACCTTGATAATCTTTTCTTGTATTACCGACCATATTGTTTTTCTACCTCATACATGTAATATCATAACATAAATGTAAGTGTATGTAAACAAACATAGAAACATTTATGAAACTTATTTACACATGACACAAGAGTTGATAACACAAAAAACCCCTGTTAGAAGGTAAAAACTGTGGTGGGGATGAAACCCACAAAGTTTCACTATCTGCAGAATGGAAGGTGTCGATTAGGGCTACAAGTTGTGATCATTTCTGATGATCTTACCCTGTTAGGAGTAACATGTCAGACTTGTTAAGTCTACTCGGTTAAGAGATTTTAACAACACAATGTATGTGTGCACTCGGTTAAGAGATTTACAATAAGACTGTTAAGTCCACCTTATTGAAGGATTTCTTCTATTTGCTACAATTGTTAGAGAGTAGACAAAAATACTTATGACCTGATAACTTGTAATCTTGAATTGCTGAATACAGATCCTTTAAGTTCACAAAATTATGTATCACCTAATTGTGATGAATAATACCTTTGTTCTGCTTGGTAGCCTTGAATCGAGTTCTTCATAATTGAATTCTTCTTTTTGTGTCTTTCTGCATGAAACTCTCTGTCTAATCCATAGATGTCCTCTGCGGCTACAATCATCATGTTCTTGATTGATTACTACATCTATTTATACAATGTATTGACCTAATTAGGTTTAATGCTTTTCTTGATAACTCTAATGATCAAAGGCTTACAACTTGACCTTGATCTCCTAGTTTTCATGTATACAATCAGTTAAAATGATTAATCCATTACTTATGCTTTTCTTGATCCTCAAGAAATGGTTTTCCAGCTAAGCAAAAAGCTAATTTATAGACTAAAGTGTTTTAGCTGATGTGTAGATAAGATCCAATTTTCTCGGGAATAAAACTGTCTATCGGTAGACTAGTGCTCGGTATACTCTGTAGAATGTGCTCGGTTTACTCTGTGAACATTCTGTGCTCGGTTTACTCTGTGAACATTTTGTGCTTGATTTACTCTATGAACTGTCTTCCTCGGGTTACACTGTAAACTATTTGTTAGTGTACACTGTGACGACGGTCCAAAACTGTTTCCTTGTATACTAATGATAACTTCTGATCCTTTAAGGATTATCAATCATATCATCTCCAAAAAATTTATCATAAGTTTGAGCATAAACTTGAGGAAAATCAGCACTGCTCCCAATATTATAGCCATTCATCTTTTCAGAAGCCCACTTAGACACACAATTCAGTGCTTTATTACACTCCCTAGGAATATAGTAGAGAGAAACTGATTCCAAAGAATCCATCACACTTAGAATTTGTCTCCCAGCTACAGCCAAATGACATTTAACATCCTCCAAATTCTGTTTATTCAACATGTCCATCACAATCTGAAAATCTGACTGACAGATAACCTTGTGGAAGCCAAGTGTTAAAACACGTTCAATAGCATAGAGAACAACCAAAGCTTCCATAATATTATAAGTTTAATTTCCCTTGCAAGAAGAAAAGATGAAGATCACATTTCCAAGGCTATCCCTACCAATACCTCCAATTCTCGCATGCCATAGATTTCCCCGAGAGGAACCATCAATATTAATCTTAAGAAATATGGGGGGGATGAGAGCACTTTTCAATTCTTTGAGCCTTCTTCTTGGTATGATGATGGCTAACATGTCGAATCCGCAAAAGAGGAACACTATTAACATCCCCCAAAATAATCAAATTATGAATAACAAGAATATCACCTAGATCCACTTCTACTAAGACATCACACTTTTCTAGTAAAGTTTTCTTTAACATAATAATAATTCTCTTCCATACCTATTGAGCCAACATCCTCTTATCTTGTAAAATCTTGTAATTCCTTTCTAACCACAATTATCAGATAATAAAAGAGGGACTAATCAATGCAACCAGATTCTTTAAAACCTTAACAGATAAACATAAAAGAAAGAATAACACTATAGATTTTTAGAACTCCAATTTTTCTTCATTATTCACCAAAACTACTGTCTTTACAAAGAGAGAAACACCAAATTTAACTACAATACGAAAATCACCTTTTTAAATAGTTTTTCTACAAAAGTTTTTTTGCCATTTTCGGTAATTTTAAAAACAAATCCTACAAACCCATATTTTTCCCTAAAACTTCTGAAAAATAAGATGTGAAGAATTGCCAACTAACATTCAAAATTATAAACATGATTTCAAAGTTATTATAAAAACAAATTTCTAAAAACCCCCCAAAAAAACATTAAAAGCTAATTTTGGAGGCCCCAAATGAAATTTCCAGCTCCCGAAAAAATGTTGAAATGGCCACTTACTGAGCTGAGCTGGTTGGAAATCCAAATAACTTCTCATAATGAAACCACCTATAAAATTCCAACAAAAATAGACAACTGAGTAAAAAGTTATGACTGTTAGAAGTCCTTGCCTGCATCACCAATGTCCCAAGCTACCTAGAGGAAAGAGGTTTTAGCTGGGGGTTTACCAAGGTTGTTCTATAAATCCATAATGGTACTAGCATGAACACAATAATGTTTCCAATAACCCCAATAAAAATGCCAAATTTTCTTAGAAAAATCACACTAGAAGAAGAGGTGGGAAGTAGTCTCTTCACTGTTATTACACAAAAAGATTCTAGAGGGTCCATGAAATCCCCTTTTCAAAAGGTTGTCCCATGTTAAAAATCTATTTTGAACCACAAGCCATAAGAATAAATTAAACTTGGGTCATGAGAATCTAATCCAAACCTATTTCCACCAAGGAGCAATCACCTTTCCACGAGTAGAGTTGTCTAACTCTAATTATCCTGAGGATACCAAAAATTTTCCTTTTGGGTTAGGCCCCCAAGCAAGAACATACCATCCCCATAGGAAATTACACATCCTTCCTACCAAAATCCTTGCTATTTCATCCTCAACCTTAGTTGATCCTCCCAAAGTCCATTCATGTGGTTCTTTCCATGTAGCCACTTCCCCTGATCCAAAATGTTGATACACTTTAAAATCTTCAACTATATTCCACCTTGCTTAAATAAACCTATCACCCAGAGACTAAAGTTATGGTAACTAAGAAAGGATAGGAGGGAAGCCATCCAAAGGGTCATGCCAGAAAAGAGCTTCAACTCCTTTATTACAAATCTAGAAAAGCCCTTTCTTAACAACTTGAGCTCCTCTTTTAAGGGATTTCCAAATCATCGAGCCCTTACCTGTCATATGAAATCTAGGAATATCCTTGATATACTCTCCCCCTAAATATTTTAAGTTTATTATTTTAGCCAATTTATGCTCTTAACATGTGCACCATCTCTGGAAAAGCTTACCAACCAAAATAGAACCATTCATACCTATTTGTCGAAGATCAAGACCACCATGTTTTAGTGGTCAACAAATAGAGTCCCATCTTACTAGACTCCACTTTGAGGAGAGAAAATTACCAATCCAGAGAAACTATATTGCTAAATAATCAAATTATTTAATAAAGCTTATCGGGGTAGCCTGCACAAAATATCTGTGGATAGGGAGGGCCCGAACCACAGACTTCAAGAGAGTCATTTTTCCAACTAAAGAAAGTAATCTATAAGTCCAATGACTCACCTTCTTGCAAACCTTATCCGGAATAACTTTCCAGAATCCCCTATTCAGAAGGCAGCCTGGGAAAGGTATTCCAAGATAAACAAAAGGAGGCACACCAACCTAAAATCTAAGAATCTTGGATATCCTATCTTGAATAGGTAAAGGTGTGTTGAAGAAGTAGATAAAATACTTATCCTCATTAATCTATTGTATAGAAGCTTCTGAGTAGATATCAAGTGTCATCCTAAAATTAGTAGCCTCCTAATGTTTTGCAACACCCATTAGAGTCATGTCATCTACAAATTAAATATGGGAAGAGGGAGAAAGACCATTTCCCCAATCCCAACTTTTAATCAAACCTTTCCTTACCCTAGAATCAATGAGTCTTCCAAGTCCTTCCACCATAAGGATGAAAAGTAATGGGAAAGATGATCACCTTATCTTAAGCCTCCTGAATCTCAAAAAAGTTTAGTGGGCTCACTATTGATGAGAATAGAAAAAGACAAGATGATAATACAACTCATAGCCCGACTAGTCCAATCCCCATCGAAATTGAAAGCTTCAAGACTTGGTGAAGAAGACTCCATTTAACTCTATCATAAGCCTTGGCCATATCCAGCTTAATAAACATAGCCTTATCCTTTGAAGTGTCCATAGAATGTACTACTTCAGATGCTATGACAATCCCATCAAGAATGTTTCTTCCAGCTACAAAGCCTCCCTACTCTTCAGATATCCATTTGGGAACCACACTTTAAGTCTATCTACAATCAATTTTGTAATAATTTTACAGGCCACATTACACAAAGAAATAGGATGAAAAGAGATGAAATATTTGTCTCCCTCCTTCATAGGAATAAGAGAAATTTAAGTAGCATTCATATCCCTTAGCATCTACTTGTTCCTATAGGATTCCTTCACCACTTCCAATAGATTCAACTTGATTATCTCCCAAAAGTCTTGGTATAATTCAATAGGAAATCCATCTGGTCATGGGGATTTACCATTATTCATTCCAAAAACACCCCTTCAACCTCCTCTAAGGAAATAGGTCTATAAAGGTTCTAATTCATTTTAGTTGAGACAAGAGTGGGAATGCAATCAAGAACTAATCTTTCTTCCAAAATGATTAGTGCAGAATCGGTGAACAAGGACCCGAAGAATCTAATAGTGTCTTATGAAATATTCCTAGTATATGAGACATTGATACCCTCTTGAGAGATGAGGAAAGTGATAGAATTACCATTCCTCCCATCCTTAACAAAGTTGTGAAATAACTTCATATTCGTGTTGCCTTTCTCAAGCCAATCCATTGTAGCCTGCTGCTTCCAGTAAATCTTCTCATGAGTTCCCATTTCTCCAAATCTCTCACAACTATAGATTCTATTCTATACATCTCTTTTGAGAGGCCTTGATCTCTAATTTGATAGGTTATGGTATCCACCTAAGATTGTGCCTACATATTTTTAGAAATGATATTGCCAAAGCATAACCTGTTCCATATTTTAATCTTATACTTGACATATTGAAGTTGTTTGACAAATGAGTACATTTCAGTACCATAAGCCAACTTCCTCTCCTACCACCATTTCAACATGAGCTCTTTAAGAGAAGGATCATAAAGCCACATAAGATAAAACTTAAAAGACACACTTTATAAAACCCAAAATTTGGAAGAAGTGAACTTTATTGGCCAATGATGAGAACCTTTCCAATCTAAAATCTCAAAGCTAGTTGTCCAATTATCCCCAATCCAGTAGCAGGACACCAATAGTCCATCCAATTTATTTTCTATTGCTTATTTTTCACATGTTCTATTTTTTGGGGTATACAAACCATTAGAGGGATTTATATCCACCATCCTCGAATAATTCAATGTTATTCCTTAGCATCTCTGCTGAAGGATCAAGTCTAGAATTTCTGCTCCTTTTTTCATCCAGTCTAATCAATGGGTGTAAAGGGGCAAGAGACTAGACAAATCTTGTGTGAGACTATAACACAGGTTTTCCTCTAAAATATGTTAGAACATAAACATTAGGCATGAGGATATTTTCACTAGATTCACAACTCACAACACCCATAGAAGTCAAAAACTTGCTAGAAGTCCACCAAAGAGGCACAAGCTTATGAGGGTCCCAAAGCATAGCCGAACCCCCAGAGGTACCTTGAGCCCCAATAAACTGAATTGACTTTGAACCCAAATTTTGGAGGTCATATTTAACATACCATCCACTGATAACTTAGATTCCTAAATAAGCACCACATCGGTTTAATGAGAAGCAATAAACTCTCAAATAACCTTTTTTATAGGGATTTTATTCAACCCATTTATATTCCAAGATATCACAATAATTTTTGAGAACGAGATAAGTGGGAATCAATGGTCTTTATAGTACTAGGTTCTACCAATGTCTCACCAATTAACTTAACCTTTTCTTGATCTTTCTTCCCCACTTAGTTATGGGGGGTCTTTCTAGAAAAAAAAATTAAGTTTTTTGCTGAAGTCCTAATGTTAACTAGCAACCCTTACTTTTACTGTCATCCAAGGATTATTTTTCTAGAATAGACCTTGAGCTAGGAATATCTGAGCCTATACTTTTTTCCTTACTTCTAGTACCCTCCAGAGGACTTGTAGTTGTTGGGGGAGTATCTGTGTCCATTTGGTTTCCAAGATATGTAAACTAAGTTCCAACCTAGCACTAATACATTTGGGTCCAATTTATGACGAACATTAGTCAAAATTTCGACCTCAGTTAGTAAAAATTTTGACGAAAAGAGATGTCGGTAGTTTTTAGTTGAAAAATTTGACATTTCCATGGTCGTCGCAATTCTGACATCAATTCCCACAACTTCTTCATCGAAGAACATGTGTCTAGTTTTGGAGAATTTAGGTCACATTTATGACCCCACCCTCGTCGATTTTTGTTTGTGTGTGTGTCAAAATTATGATGGTTATCAGACAAACTATTCCAACAACTGTGTTGTCGAAAGTTCTATACTATCGTCAGTTTTTATTTGCATGGGTGTCGTAAGTCTGACAGGAAATAGACAAACTATTCCAATGAAAGCGATGTCGAATAAAAATCAACATCATTGGTTTTTTGTCCTGGGTGTCATAATGCCGACATGAATTTGACGCACTATTCTGACAACAGTGTTGTCTAATGTACAACACCATCGTCTGTTTTTGTTTGCTTAGGTGTCGTAATTATGACAGACAACTGACAGACTATTCTTGCGACAGTTCTGTCAGATGTACAACACCATCGTCGGTTTTGTTTGCCAGGGTGTCATAATTTTGATAGACAACTGACATACTATTTCAATGATAGTGTTGTTGGATGTACAACACCGTCATCGGTTTTGTTTGCCTAGGTGTCGTAATTTTGACGACAGATTGGACTAAAGATATCAGGGCTCAAGAGACCAAAATAATTGGTCCCTGTCTTTGGTCAATGTGATTTCCAAAATATTTTAGCCCTGATTATCTTATCAAATGCGGTGGTCTTAAGGAATTTAATAGATTACATTTTCATGGTAATTTATATTATTTTAGTTGAGGTTGCATGATTTATCTATTATGCACTCTTCTAGACTTCGAGGACATCCATAAAGAAGCATCTCCTCTTGTGGCCTGCATTACAAGTTCTATTAGAGCTGTATATTTTCTAAGACGATCTTAAGTGTCAACTAGAAAATAAACATTTGAAAGGGTGAACTAATTGAGGTGGGCGATGTGAAGAATCTGACATTAGAAAGGCTTGAAGATTGACGACTTGAGTATGAGGTTTTGATCTTGAAATAGGTAATACAATCCCCTAAAATAATCTATCATACAACAATAGGTGTACTAGACATGAACTAGGGGTGTGCAATGCATTTGAGTCTAACTAGATGTTGTTGGTGTTTAAAATTGTTATGCTATGAAAGCTACCAATATATCTGCAGACTGATAATAGGAGTGGTTAGCTCCAAGTGTGAAAGTTGTGTAAGATAAATGGACTAGCTATAGGGACAAGACTGCCCTCTACACTTCTGGCTCTGCAAAACCAAGGTGGGTACACCTAATCTAGACAAAACTCAACTCTTTACAATACCTTCTACTTCTGGATTTGAACAATAGATGAATGGTAAGTAAGTACTAAATGCCAACCTAGCATTCATTGACTCCCCACTACCGTTGGTGGAATAAAAACAACTGCAAATATAAAGAATTATGGTACTGAGTTTGATTAAAGTTTTTTTGGGAAAAAATATAGCCAAACCACTTCAGATATATATCTCAACAGAAATACTAATTCTAGATCAGTGCCTTATCCATTGGGAAAAATCCTAAATACAATACTGAAGCTGAAACACCTTATTGGTAAATATTCAAAGCCATAAATATAAGGACTCTCAGACCACACACTACAAGATCCTCAAATAGATATCCAGGTAGAATCAATGTAATATCCAAAGCATTTTAATTTGATCTAAGATCAAAGACTTATGAAATACACATATGCATAAGAAAGACTTATACAGTAAGCCAAAAAACTTACAACTCAATACATAACACAAAGGAGAGACTTAAAATCTGAGACAACTTATATTAAGTATGATGAAATTTGTTCGTAAATCAGTATGACAAGGAAATATACAATATGAAAATATGCAAAAGATCAAAGAACTTTCAATTCTATCTTAATACAATATGAAATTACATCTACTATATCCTATACTAGAAACAAGTATAAGCCTATTGCTTTCTACTCTCCCAATTCTCCAACCCTTTTCTAAATGGTCTTGAATATTCCTTTATAATAACATGAATGCTACAAGCTTCAGACCATTTAGGGTTAGGATTACAACCAATTAATACAAGCATCCAATTCTATAATCAAGTTGAAACCCTATCTCTCTTCAATCTGTGCAAATATGATCTGCAATCAATTTGCCCTAATCCATGGATGTGAGCGCAGTACCCTGAGGTCAAAGAATTCCCAAGCCTTGACGTGGAGAATAGCTCAACATAAATGTAGAAAAGACCAAGTGACTCTGTATGCATTTATCCTTCTGATTATAAAAATTTATTTGTCAAGTCTGGTCATTAAATACATCTTGGCATATCAGATTTCTATCCTTCTGGTCTTATAAAACTATGCAAATTTGACCCACAAGATCAGATCATAGCATTAATAACTCTAAGATAAAAAAAAACTTGAGACTACTGCCGTGAAAACCCTCTGAGAATAGATTCAAATATTTAAAAATGTGTTACAATGGTCACATGTGGCATGGAAAAGGACATGAACGGCTGAGATTGAACCTCTACTCAACTTTAAAACATGGTCGTTGATTATTTTATATTATCTGAATATCAAAAGATCTGATCCCACCAGGTGTCATCTTGTCGCGCACTCACGACACTTTCTCAAGTCACCTTTTAACCCTAGTGAGTAAATAACAGTTGTCGATCACCTTTCTTCTGATCATGTCCTATCCTTTCCCTCTACCACTCAGACTTACTGTTCTGAATACATGGCAGCCAGTCGCTCACTCTCAGCTCATCGTCAAATATTCTTTCATGCCCCATGAGTGAACGACAGCCACACATCTATCTCATCAACATCTCCACATGTCACCACCTTGCGCACTCGTAGCACCCTACCAAATATTCTCCTTACCTCCGCAACTGTGTGACAATGCACCACCTAGTACCTTAGCCACGACCACTGTCTGCCAGACTAGCCCAGACCTTCACATGTCGAAACCTCGTGTACTCGCGGCCCTTTGCACTAACTGCGACAACCCTATGCGAGTGCGCGACATCAACTGCCAAAATTTAGTCACGCACTCACGACCGTTTTCCGTTATCAGGCCAAACCGTGGTCAGTACACAATAATCACTAGTCGCACACTCGTCGACTAACTGTCTAACCACTCGCCAACCCTGCAACTACACAACAAATACTTGTTGGGCACTCGTGCACATTTTATGCTACCTGCCCAAACTGCCATGACTGCACAATAACCGCGAGTCGCGCACTCGCGAACATTTTCTACTATCTTCTCAGATCACCGTGAGTGAACGAGAGCCTGCCAACTAGCACTTCTGATCCACAGACCCACCAAAATACTCTTCCCTATCCGCCAACTGGATGCCACACCACCACCCAACCACTATCCATCTGCCAAAAGGTGCGTTCCTTTTAGGCACTTAACCATTGAGTGCTCCAATATAAAAAGATTAAGCTCTTTCATCACATAGCCAATGTGGGATTATGGCCTAAGGCATTTTTGAACAAAACACAGCGCACGTGGAACCATTGAAACTGCCATCCATTTCAAGCCGATCTGACCATGCATGGATGATCCATGGGCAAACAAAGAGCATCAAACCTCCCTCTGCAACCTTCCAATGCAGTACAAGGACCCGACGCCCTCTGAAACATGAAGAAATTTTCCATGGAAGAAGGTTGAAAAATTACAAGAGTTCAAATTAGGACTGTCAGAAATGAGTCCTAACAGTGGCTCTGACTGGGGATGTATGCCTCTTGTAGGCATAGCAAGGATTCAGGATTTCTGGGATAAGAAAACCACCTACAGGAAAAGAAACCTAACCTAAAGAAAACTAAAATAGAAAAAATATATACAGACTTGTAGCAGAAAAGAACCTAGCTCTGCCACTTATTTACTGATCTGAAGGAATCAAATCAGTCCTGATAGTTGGAAACCATCACCAACTTCCTGATCCAGTTTTCCCTTGTCATAGACAAAAATCCTTGCTCTTTGTTCTAGAAACAAATTGAAATAACCATTTTCATCTGTCTGATCAGATTCATCTTCATGTACCATCAACTCATCATATAGAAAAATATCATCATATCCATTAATAGAGCTTGAAAGAAAATCAGACAGATGTTGATAATGTAAAGCATGTGGCATATGCATGTTGCACTCACCAGACAAAGAAAAATCATAAGAAATGAAATCCTCATCATTTTTTTTAACTCAATGCCATACCTCGGAGAGTCATCATCCAGCTGAAAAAAAAAAAGCACTTACACTCTGCCACATTGTTGGATCCCTTGTGTAATATTTTGTCATTGGTTTGCATACAAATAGCAGAATTTCTTAAAGAATTTTCTTGAAAAATAATTAAGTTATACAAACCAATATCTTGTATGTTGGAAGGAGAGCATTCATCCACATATTCATTAGGTAACTGCACATACTGGGAAGTTGAATGATCATTTTGTAATGGTTTAATGAATGAATGAGAATGATTGGTTTGAATGGAAGGTTTGGATTGAACTTCTATCTCAGAGATTTTTGGAAATGTTCCATCCTCTGGCCTTGCAGCAATAAAATAGACTATACATAAGTCATTATGTTCTGCAAGATTACCCATTTCCTCTAACAAAGGAAAATGTTGGACCTCATCTTCATTTTTAAGACTTTGAACTTGTAAGGATCCAATATTAGTATTCAAGAATAATTTGCAATTTCATCTTCATTTTCCTCAATCATATGATGGTTTTTGGTCTCTCTGGACACCTTAACACGACACCTTAACATTTTTTCCAGCAATATCAAAGGTTGCAAAAGAAATATCACACTACATACTCCCTCCCATTGAGGCACTCCATTTCCTAGACAATAACATTCCATATTGAGGTGGAATGTCAATAACTAGGAAACTCATTGCCAATAACTTCTCTGGATATGCTGCCAATCTATATGGAAAGGCCTCGATAGTACCTAGGACATAAAACTTCCCTTGATTCCATTGCTTGACATCTTCCATGAGGATTATCTACCTGCAATCCCATTGCCTTCATTATCTCTACGGGCATAACAATATTGGATGCTCCTAAATCAATCATACAATTTTTTAGAATCTTACCATTAATAACTAAGTTAAAGAAAAAAGGGGTTCAAATCTCCCAAAGGAGTAGTGACATGATTTGTATTTAAGAAAATCTAAGGGATCTTAGAAATGATCTCTTCTGATTCTTTTTCCTTTTTATCAGATTTCTCTTTATTATTTCCCTTCTTCTCACCCATCTCTGACTTTAGGGCCCCTGCAGAAGAAACACTATTTATCCATGAGAGGACTTTATCTTTGTGTTCATTTATTATCATAATTTATAAAAAGGGAACTCTGAAAAAGATCTGTGAAAGCAAATGTCCCATATCAATAGGGCAGTACATGCCATCAAAGATATCCTTCTTGATAGTGACAACACTTTTATCTTCAGCTTGTGTAGCCTTGTTTGGCTCAACCTCTTTGTCATCCTTTTTCATAGAGGACAACCTTATCTTTGGTGTCTTCTTAGGGCTTTCTCTTGTCTCTTTGATAAAGATACCATCTGGTCTGCCATTCACAATACCAAATATCCTATTTCTCAAATTATAGTTACTCTAGGCTTGAGCAACCATGTATGCTGTGATTTGAGCAATTTATGCATCTGAAGGTCTGCTTACTATAAAATGTTCTTTACCTTTTGCAGCATTGCACCTTACATTATCAATGTATGCTTCCTATTCATCATCAGATGCAATCATATCACCATATTCCTCTTCACCTCTTGAGTATGAACAGGTCATTGCACAACCACTATTGTCATAGTATTTATCTTCTGTAAAGAAGAAAATGATGATGGTATTGATCTCCTAGATAGAGTTTGCCAAATAGATGTTCATATGTAAAAGAGACCAATGCCATAATTTAACCCCTTACATTTAATTTGTATTTGTTTGTTTGATAATGGATATTGAAATTGAAAGCAAAGATTAATGGAGTAAAATACCTACCTCACATCATAGTAGATCTGAAAATGCCATTTTTGAAGCCTGTGTTGAGTTTCTGGAAAATCTAAGACTAGGTCTAGAATGGAAATACAAAGACGAACAAAACCCATAAATCTTTTTTCGTTCTGAGACAGTTCTGATTTGCACCCTCAAGTTAATGTCACCATTTGCCCAAATTTCCGATTGCGTCCTAGGTCACAATCGACCTAAAAATTCTTAGATCAAAATTATGTTTTCGAATCTCGAAAGTTTGCTGAAAAGGGTATCTGGATCTGTACTCTATTTCACTGTTCCCAAACCTGTAACTCCCAAAACAACACCTACAAATATCTGAAAAAGAGAGGTTTTGGGGTGGCTATATAGGGTTTTTCCCTAGTCAAACCCCCATTTTGGTGATCTCCACCTCCACGAATAGTTGAATATAGTAGAATGTATGTGTATTTGTTTCCCTTGGAAAGAGCTTTGGATGTGTAATGTCAAGATCTAATCCTCTAGATTAAAAACCCTAACATGAATTGAAAATGAGAAAGCAATGCATAGATTTGAATGTGATAAAGAAAGTATACCAAGCCCCCAAGGATAAAGTATTCATACCAAACTCACAATCCATAATTTCTACCCCATGATAATATCCTTTGAATTCTTGAAGGTTGAAAATGGTGGATCCAAGAAGAAGGAAAAAAGGAAGATGTCTCTCTTGCTCCAAAGAAGATCCACAATGGCTTGTTTACAAAAGTGCTTGGATGTCTTAATGCATCATCATGTCTTGTCCTTCTATATCATCCTCTTTCTTCATTTCCTCATCATCATGTCAAAATCATAATTGCATCATATCATCTTATGATCCTTTTTTTTCAAATGAAGGCAAAAAAGAGTGTTTATATAGAGATCTCAATATAGACCTCCTAGGGAAATGCAAGGGACCCAAATTCAAATTTCACCTTGAATTATGGTCCAATTAAAATCACCAACCATGGAGGGGATGTATTAATCCAAATATCAGGGAAAACACTTCCGCATCCAGACCCGGGGACCTATTTTAAGTTTTAGAACCCCGATAGGCTCCAGATTTGAAAGCGGGGACCATCACCTGACAGGGGTCAAGGTCGACCTCAACCTTGACCTAGGTCAAGGAAGACCTCAACCTTGACCTAGGTCAAGGTTGACCTCAACCCTGACCTAGGTCAGGGTCGACCTCAACCCTAAATTGAGGTTTCAGACTGGTCACCTTGGGAAATCTGTAGGATTCCTAGATCAATCGGGGACCCAAGGAGGCGAGAAAACACACTAGGATGTTAGATAGAGGCACCGAGGCCAAAGAGTAAGTGTGATGAAGATTTGGGAGAGACAATACATAGGTTCTACCCAAGAAGATGGAATTGTAGAAAGGGAGATTAAGGAGGTCCCACGGGACCCTAACCCTAAGTTCACCTAGAAATGCAGAATCAAGTGCATGTGCATCCTAAATGAAAATCTAATATGAAAATGTACTAAATGAGGGTGCTAAACCTACCAAAATGGAAGTGTTTCCATTTTAAGATGATACATTTATCCCCCACTTTAGCTTAGGTATGACACTACATGAATATGCAAGTTAAAGTAAGAAAATATTGTAAAGTAAAAAGGATATAGCCAAGTCCTCAATGTGGAGATTCTGCAAGAAACCATTAGTATCTGAAACCTACAACACAAGGTCAATGAAAATTCAAAGAGCACCTAAGCCTTACTAAGATGGTTTTGAGAAATGCATAGAGCCCCTTATGCCCCCCTGTTTTGGCTTACTAATTCTGAAAGGTGAAACAAGGTGATAAAGTTAGATCTATACATTGGATATGTAATTTGTTGAAAAATTTCTTTCCTAAACCATTTATAAGGATTCAAAATATTCCTAAACTAATTAAAGAGGTTAGGTATCTGAATCACGATTCCAATGCCATTGACAACACTGAAAACGGAGTTACCAAACTCAAGTTATGATAAAAAGAGTGAATGCCTATCTAAATGCATGTAAAAGGAAATTCAAATTTGATCTAAGTAAATTCAAATGAAACCCTAAGAAAACCCTAAGGAAACCCTAATAAAACCATAATTTGAAGCTATAAATAAGATGAAGAGCACTTACCTTCTCATTTTTACCATTTGTAGAGCCTTGAATTGAGAAGCAAGATGCCAAAGAGAGAGGAACTTCGAGCGAGTCACGTGGAAGTCCTGAGAGATTGGCTAGCCAGCGGACAACCACTACCTGAGGTAGGTGCCTTGTTTTGATGTTTTAATTGAGAAATTCTTGTTTTTATAGGGAAGTTTGACCCTGAACTGAAAAGGTTGACCCTGACCCAGTTATGTTGACTCAGACTTTTGCAGGTAAACCATAACTGGGAAGGTCCAGTCCTTTTTGGGGATAATGTCAACCCTGACCCAAAAAGGTCAACCTTGACTAGGTCAAGTGAGAATTTTAGTTATTTGATGATAGATGATTGATATGATGTTGTTTGTGCTAACAAGATCTTGTCCGTCTCTGAGAGCATCCCTTTGGTGGGGTTCTATTGGCTGTCAAAGAGAACGTGTCTGAGCTACAGTAGGAAGATATACAATTATTGAGAGATGTGGGATTGTACTGGGTAGAAATCCTACCACAGATGAGGTTCCATCGATCCATGATATCAACCATAATAGAGAGATGGGACGATGACACTTTTTCCTTCCATCTTCCATTAGGAGAGATCACGATCACAATGGAGGATGTGTACATGATCCTACGACTTCAAGTCCAAGGCGAGCCTGTTAGACTGAGAGTACAGTGGGGTCCTCCCGAGGTGTTTTCAGATGGAGAGTATTGTTTGGGACGAGTACCACAGATGAGGACCCGATCAGATCAGATCACTCTATAAACCATACTAGAAGGTCTGACACCCTATGTATACTCTATTTGGATGTAATACCCAACACAAAGGGTACAATTTTCTTAGCACCATTCACCGATCTCATGTGCAGGATGGAGAGTGACAAGATTGTTTTGTCATGGGGGCGCAACATGTTAGCCCATCTTTACCATGAGTTGAGTCAGATAGTGATATTTCAGCGAGAGATTCTTACAGTATGTAGCTTGTTACAGGTTTGGATGTTTGAGAATTACGCATGTACTCGACCACAGGGTGTTCCGGTGATGGTAGATGCAAGCAGACCAAGAGCCTTTGCATATCTACTAGGAGATGTCTGGCAGTACAAAGATATCCTCTTCTGGAGGGTACACTTTGACCGTATACTAGGTGTGGATGTGAAGTGGAGACCATACTATCGGATGACAAGATGGCCAAATACTCAACACTAGTTGAGATACTCCCAGCAGCGCAAGCTGCTAGAGGGTCCTACTAGTCATGTAGTGATGCCATATTATTATGATAGAGTTATGAGGCAATTTGGTTTGACACAGGGAGTCCCTCGGATAGTACCTTGGTACGGATATCCGATGAGATATTACCATAGACCCAGTGCCATACACAGACCTACAGTAGCATATATTGTAGATAGCGATACAGATGAGATGGAGGATATAGAGGTGGACCCTACTATATCCCACCCAGGGGTGAGCAGAGAGTATATCATATACTGGAGTCTATAAGGGACCCATCCCATCTTCCCTAATGACTACCCTACAAGTGATCCAGGTCTTTTAGAGAGGATGCACTAAGGTGGTGACACACTAGACGGGGAGGAGGAGGATCATGAGGAGGATCCCATTCCTGAGGGAGATCCCATTGAGGAGGAGAAAGATGAGGAGAGAATAGAAGAGAGAGAGGATGAGGGAGCATACAAGAGATCAGAGGATATGCCCCTAGGTGGTAGTATAGATGCAGATGATCCATGTTGTACCATTGAGATCATGACGACCTCCCCATGCACATACAGAGACACTAACGCCTAGACCTAGACATAGTGAGCGAGGAGAGGGTAGTCACTCCATGCCCCCACCATCTAGATCCTTTGATGTTACTCAGGAGGGAGATCCATGTATGATTTATGTATTTGATAAAAATATTTTAAGTAAAAGTTTTGCTAAAAGAAGTACTAAAAGATAGATATGTTTGAATTTTGCAACTAGCATAACAGAGTGGAGGAGATTTGTATCTGAGGTTCTGAAGGATACTTGTTTGTCCTACCAACTACCAGCTAGCGAGCGAGAGTCCCTTATTGGACAGAGCGATCCCGACTGACATGCAAATATTGCATGCATCCACTGAGAGCTGAGGTTATGCAAAGAAAGGGAAGAGAGATTGATGGCTGACCTATAGAGAGCTCAGGAGCACAACTATGAGATGAGCATATCGAGGAGTCGCACATGGACCACCATACCGAGATCTTCAACATCACACCACAGAGCAGAAAGAGCTAGGAGCCATCGACCCTCAGAGCATAGAGATAGAGATTGATAGCCATGGCATATGTGTCATATATGTACCAAACTCTTGGATAATTATATATGAGAATTTTGCTTGTCCAATTAGTTCTATGATTGATTACTTGTTCTTTTCATCAATGCACAAAAATTTAACATAAATAAATAAATGAAATTAATGTATGAATGTATTCAAATCATATAACCTACAAAACAGACATAATCATTCTATAGGGAATACATAAATACATGAAGAAAAGTTGATGTATTAGGGATAATAGTGTTTGAGATGCATAATATTAATAGGTTCCTTAAGGGGAACACCATTCATATAAGCAATCTTATAAGCATCTGAAGTAAAATCCTCAATAACCACAAAAGATCCAATCCAATTAGGGCTAAATTTTCCTTTTTCACCAGGTAAAGCATTTACATTCCTTTGATTTTCATAAGACTAAATCACCTACCAAAAATGACTGTTCAATCACCTTATGATTGTACTATTTTTGAAGTGTCTTATGATAAGCCTTAATATGTTCCAAAGTATTTATTCATTGTTCATCCAACATTTCTAATTCTTGTAATCGTTGTTCCCAAAAGGCATCTTTATCAATTATCCCATGGAATGAAACATGTAAATAAGGTATTTCTAATTCTAATTGCATAATAGCATAAGTACCATAAACAAGATTATAAGGAGAAGTACCCATAGTAGTGCAGACACTAGTCCTATAAGCCCATAAAGCATAAGTGCGTTGAGTATGCCAATCTTTCACATGTTTATTGACTGTTTTCCTTAGGACTTGTTCAATAACTTTGTTCGATGCTTCAACTTGACCATTAGATTGAGGATAGTAGGGAGTAGAAAATCTATGTTGAATACAATATTTCTCCAAGAATTTTGTGGCTTCTTTATTTTTAAAGGAAGTACCATTATCCGAAACTATCATTGAAGGAATACCAAATCATGTTATAATATGATTAAGAATAAAATCACAAATAACATCTGCAGTAGTAGAGCGGAGAGGTATAGCCTCTACCCACTTTGTAAGTAATCTGTAGCTATGATAATGTATGTATGTCCTTGAGAAGAAGCTGGTGAAATTTTTCCAATAAGATCAAATCCCCAAATGCTAAAAGGCCATGGAGCAACTTGATTATGAAGCTCATGAGTAGGAGCATGAATTAAATTACCATGTTGCTGACACTGAGGACACTTCTTAACAAATGTAAAGGAATCTTGTTCCATTTTTTTCCAATAATATCCCATTCTAAGAAGTTTATTAACTAAAGATTTCCCACCAAAATGTCCTTCACAAGAACAAGAATGAGCTTTTGCTAAAGCTATCAAGACTTTGGTTCTACCATTATAAGCTAAAGACATCTTAATAGAAAACCATTATAAGAACGTTTTTAAAGGGTATCACCCAAAATGATATATCGTGCTGCAAGTTTCCTAATACGGTTACGCATGTTCCTTGTTGTTAATTCAGGAAATGTATTGTCTTTCAAAAAGTGAAAGATATGTGAATACCATTCATCCAAATGCAATTTACAACAATCAAAATTACCCTTATTAGAAATTGCAGGTTGTTTAAGAGTGTGTATAATAAATTGAAAGTCTTCAGCATTATTCTCAAGACACACCAAGGAAGCTGTGCTTTCCATGGCATCTACGTGTTGATTATCTTTCCTAGGTAAAGTCTGAATCGTATAAGAAGAAAATTGTGAAAGGATATCAAGAGCCAATTCTTTATATTGTGACATTTTATCATTCTTAGTCTGATAACCCCCTTTGATTTGTTCAACAATCAATTGTGAATCCTCGTATATTTCTAAGTTTTTAATGTCAAGGGATGAAGCTGCTCATAAGCCAGCTATAAGAGCTTCATATTCCGCAATATTATTAGTACAAGGAAAGGTCAATTTATATGACATAGGGATTGGTTTCTTTGTTGGAGGGACCAAGATGATGCCTACACCAGAACCTGTATTACATCTAGAACCATCAAAATATAATTCCCAAACATCTTCTTGTTTAATAGCTAAAATATTCTCATCGGGGAACTCTATTGAGGCGATGTTCGTATAAGAATGAGGAAAAGGAGCTTCAACTAGATAATCAGTTAAATCTTGTCCTTTAATTGAATTTTGAAGAATGAAATTAAGATCGAATTCAATAAGTAACATCACCCATTTAGCCAGACAACCAGAGAGATCAGTTTTTGAGAAAAGGTGTTTGAGAGGATCAAATTTTACAATCACATTAACCTCAACATTCAATAGATAATGCCTGAGTTTTTGACAAGCATAAACTAAAGCCAAGAATTTTCTTTCTAAATCGGTATATCTTGTTTCATATTTTAGTAAAGTCTGACTGATGTAGTATACCGGTCTTTCCTTACCTTCACTATCATGTTGAGCCAATAATGCACTCACAGCGTGGGAAGTGGTAGAAGTATACAAATAGAAGGGTTTATTGAATTGAGAAGGTTGCAAAATAGGAGGATTAGCAAGATACCCCTTAAATTGCTCAAATGATTGGTTACATTCCTGGTTCCAAGAAAAATTGGTATCTTTTCTAAGCAAGGAAGTGAAAGGAACAATTCTATCAGCTAAGTTAGAAACAAAGCGACGAATAGATTGAATTTTTCCTTGTAAACTACGTAATTGAGAAATATTATTAGGAGGAGGCATGTTAATGATAGCATCAATCTTTTCAGTATCCACTTCTATGCCTCGCTTAGAGATTATAAATCCTAATAATTTGCCAGAATCAACTCCAAAAGCACATTTCTTAGGATTTAATCACATATTATAACTCCTAATCCTTTCAAATATTTGTCTTAAAATGAACACATGATCCTTTCTTTGTATAGATTTTTCCAAGATGTCATCTACATAATCTTCTAGAATCTTATGGATGTAATCATGGAAAATCAAGGTCATAGCATATTGATAGGTTGCTCCTGCATTTCTTAATCCAAAAGGCATCATGACCCAATAGAATGTTCCCCAAGGTGTGATAAATGTGGTTTTAAGTTGATCTTCTATAGGAATAAATATTTGATTATAACATGAAAACCCATCCATAAAAGATAATAAAGCATGACCCACTGTCAAATCCACAATCATATCAATATTGGGTAGGGGAGAATCATCTTTTAAGGATGCTTTATTCAAATCTCGAAAATCAGTGCACATCCTTATCTTATTCTCTCCTTTCGAAACAACCACAATATTGGAAATCCATTCAGAATAATCGATAGAATGGATGAACCCAGCACCTAATAACTTTTCAATTTCAATTTTAACTAACAAAGCAATGCCTGGATTCATCTTTCCGATTTTTTGTTTCATAGGTTTGACATTAGGTTTAAGAACAATATTTTGAGTCACAATCTTAGGATCTATACCCGGCATATCTGAATATGTCCAAGAAAACATATCCTTATATTCAAGCAAAAGGGAAACCAATTGATCATGTTCATCTTGGTTCAAACATTTTCCCACTTTGATTATTTTTTGAGAGTCATTCTCATCCATTTGAACTTCTGTAGTCTCAGCTATTAATAAATTGCTTTGTATGGGAGAGTCCAATGGCAAAGGAGAAATATCCTGTTCATCACGTTCTCCAAAATAGGCTTCATTATTCAGACAATAAGGCTTTCTTCTTTTATGATGAAACATAGGGAAATCTTGATAAGCTCCTAAAAAATCAGCTAGGGCTTCATCCTCAAGAAAAATATCCAAACTAGATTTTTGATCCATGTCAAGGAGAAGTAGATTAACCAATTTTAAGTGTCCACCACATATATGGTTAACATTAAGAGGAAAAGTCGATGGTTTCTTATAAGGATTGAACCCTAGCCCATAAGTATAATCATAAACTTCATTGTCCAAGGGAACTTGTATACCTTGCTCATATTTTCCAAATCCTTTCCCATTGAATCTTGATTTCCTAAGTAAATGATAAATAGATCCATATCTATCATCCATATCAGATTGAGTTAAAGGATCGACATATGTCACAATTTCATAACAATATGGTTTTATTGTCTCAATTTTTTCTTCAAGGGAAGCAACAACAAAGTTACTTTTTAATTCCCCAGAAAGTGGACAAGGAGTGAAGACTTGTTTTTCAAACCCATTTTTTTCTTTCATGAACTCTAAATTAGAAACTTTGAATTCTCCCATAAAAGAAGGATCAAAATCCAATATTCCCCAATCATCTTCAGTTAAAGCAGAGGATGGAGCTTCAACTTGTTTAACTTCAGGAGGTTTCTCAGGTTACTTACTTGGTTGTATGGGTTCAGAGATCTTAGCATAGTCTGCATTCAAACAAGGATTTGGCGCATCATCCACATGTAATGTATACATCAGATTATTATAAATGAACCTAACCTTATGATGTAGATTAGAAGGAATTGCATGCATTGTATGTAACCAAGGTTATAATTGAGAGGTCCAGTCATGACATGAAAAGGTGTGTGAAGAAGGACTGGACCAACCTTGATAGGTAGCGTAATAATGCCCAAAGTTTTATTTGCAATGTTATCAAATCCACAAATAGGGATATTATCTGGTTGAATGGTCGTAAGATCGGCTTTAATAGCCTTGAGCATATCCATGCTACAAACATTAAGCCCAGATCCATTGTCAATTAATGTTCTATGAATGATACTCTGATTAATAGAAACAACAACCATAAGAGAATCATATTGATTCTGCACCTCAACATAAGGTAAATAATCATTAGTGAACACAATAGGAGGTATAGAAGGCATAGTATGTATGCAATCCAAGAATGAATTAATGTTCTCTTGATTAGGAGGCAGAGCCAGAAGAGTAGATAAATATTTTTTTAATGCCTCATGATATGTAGGAGAAGTTTGAAGCAATTCCCATAAAGATATCTTGTTGGAGTAGCGCGTAATTTCTCAACTAAGTCATATTTCTTAAAGGAAGAAGGTAACCTAGGTGCTTGATGAAGCACAGGTTGAGAAGGAGGTAAAGAGGCTAGAATAGTAGGTTGAGGATTATTCCGTGTACAATAAGCATGTGAAACGGAATCTGTGTTATCAAAGAAATCCAAAGGATCTTTAGGTTTACCCATAATAGTCATTTGAGGACATCATTTTACCATCATTAAAGGTTTAGGGAATAACATTCTAGGTGCCTCAATGTTGCAAATAGAGGAGTATGAAGGTAACCATGCACACATCCTATGGTAGAGGTCAATTGGAGAAGTTGTGGAGGAGGATGAAATAGGAATAGGATCCATGGAGATCTCATTCAAACCATTTTCATTCTCACTTCCATGTACCTCATTAAGGGATCTATTCTCTTGTACAATAAAATCTTCATCAAAGTATTCAAAACAAGATTCATACATATTGAACACACAATAAAATAACAAGCATGTAAATGTTTTTTTGTTTTAAATAAATTATATATATTTTTATGTATTTTTGGAATATAAATGCAAGAGCATAAAAGAAAACCTACTTCTATATGCATGCAAGATCTTAATATGAAATGTAAATCTAACACCAAAGAGAAAGAGTTGTCTATCACGGGTTCACCAAAATGTAAAGAAGAAAATGAAAAGAGTCCAATTTTTTCTTCCAAACTATATGATAAAGATCTTAAGTGCTTGAAGAATCTGAATTCTAAGATTCTTGTCCAATTGTTCTAAAAATTGTGGCATTCATTGCAAAGTTTTGATTAGTTCCAATTATGATTAAAATTTACTATGATTTCATGGAGATGAATTGAGAATTAGGAAACCTAAATGAACCTTCATATTGCATTTAAATGGTTTTTAATTTGTTTTGAGTCACTATGTTGAATATTATTTTCAAAATATCCAATGAAAGTGACAGTACAACTAGAGAGTTTTATTTATTTGAATACAATTACTTTCAAATTTTTTATCATTTTGGAAGCTAAGTAAGTATTACCTTCAAAGGACATTAACATCCTTGAACTAGAAATAAGTTTTATCCATCCTAGTTGTGAGATAATATGTTTCCTCATAAAGGTGTGTTTAGACAATTATGATGTTTGGGGATAGTGCTATTTGTTAGCCTAACTGCCCTAGTTTACCATTTGGAAGATGCATTGATGAATATGTATTTTGTGTTGAGTAACATAAGATAAATAGATGTTGTGAAGTTGAGAATTCATTAATCTTGTTAGATGCCTCATTTATGTGATCAAGAACCTTGGATTGAGTTAGGGTAAAGAAACACCCTTAATGATTTTGTAAATCCTTTTAGCCTCTACATTAGGGGATGACTTTGCATTTGAAGGAAAATGTTACACAACAGCTCTTGGGGTAATTACCCTTGACACCAACATAGGTAATTTTTTGTTTGTATTTGACACTTTGAGGAAATGGAATGAATGAAATCATAGATGAATATAATTCCTAGATAATATTCTTGGTCCTTCTTTTACTATTACACTTCAAGGCTATACTTGTAGAAGTTTTAATGTCCCAAAACTGATAGATTTTGTTGTTCACCCATGGTTAAGATGAATGTTTTTGGCCTTCTACAATGTTTATATAGAGAGATTAATTAACTATGAGAGCTCCTACTCATGGTAATACATATTTTCTAAGATTAAAAAATGGTCTATCATAAAATCCCATTTATGTATCAGAGCTATAGTAAGTAGATGCTTGAGGAGGGAGAAATATAGTTTCAAACATGGCACCAAAGAATCAAATGGAAAGGGAGATTAAAGAGTTGAGGGCAGCCCTTTAACAAAAATAAAGAGAGTAGAGGGAGTTAGAGGTATCCAAGGAGAGGGAAGAAAGGCAGATGAGAAGAGAGAGACTTCAATTGCTGGAGAGGATAGAGGCATTAGAGAAAGAGAGAAGAGAACCTAGGGAAGAGGAGGTTCATGAAGAAAATAATGAGGAAGAATAATAACTCCCTGAAATACAAGTACATGGAGTACATAGGGTTGAAGATGATCCCGAGGAGAGGAGGTTTATAAGGCTGATTAAAGCGGTACAAGGTACTAGAGTAAAGACAAGTGTTGATTTGCCAATATACCAAGGCAAGATGGAAAGTGAAGAAGTGCTTGGATGGATAGAAGAAATTGAAAACTACTTTGATCTAGAAGACATAGATGAAGACAAGAAAGTGAAGATATAAAAATCAAGGCTAAGGGGAACAACCCTTACATGGTGGACTAGCATACAAAATGATAGAGTGACAAGAGGTTTAAACAAAGTCTCAAAGTGGGAAAGAATGAAGACCATGGTTAAGAACCAATTCTTACCATTAGATTTGGCCATTCAATGAATATGAGAAGAAACAACTTCAAATAAAGAGATATGGATATCATGACTTACACTAAAAAATTTCACACCTTGAGCATCAGAGGAGGAGTGGAAGATGAAGATGAGAAGGTTTCTAGGTACATGAGTAGGTTAAGATACAACATTCAAGATGAGATTGGTTTGATTGTTCCTAGAACCCTTGGAGAATGCTTTCAATTGGCAGTAAGGGCATAGAAGAAGTTGAAAAGAAAGAATGAGAGGCAAAGTAGCAAAGGTGGATCATCCATGAGAGGAAGGGGTGGAAGAGGCACTATTGAATCAAAAATAAATTATGATAAAGACAAAGGTTCTACATTACACCAAAGAGGAGGGCATAGGAGGGCATAACCATAGAGGTGGAAGATTTGGAGGAGGAAGAGGAAGTGAAATCTTTACATGAAAGTGTTTTCATTGCAATGAGGTGGGTCATCAATCTTTCAGGTGTCCTAAATGGAATTATTTAGATCAGAGAGATAGAAGGGTGCATTTAGTCCAAGAAGAGAAGAAGAATGAACCTAAGATACTACTACCTGAAGAAGGATAATGTCTTCTTATGAGGAAAGGATAATCACTACAAAAAACAAGTTTTTTCACATCAATATGTCTGGTTAAAGGAAAGTTATGTACTTTCATTATTGATTTAGGGGCACATAATAATATGGTTTCAATTGATATGGTGAGTAAATTAAGGTTAATAATATTAGATCATCCTAACCCTTACAAGGCCACTTGGGTGTCAAGTGATGAATGTAGAGGTTAGTCAGAGAGCTCTTGTTGATTTTTCAATTGGTCCTTATCGTGATTAGGTAATGTGTGATATAATACCTACTAGCACTTGCACCAGAAGGAGGTGCAAGGGATATGTCGATAGGTGTTTGATTTAAAAACATAAATGAAGATAATTTATATAATAAAAGGAAGCGTATAAAAAATTTCAGTCTACAAACATGTATCATTGTGAAAGGCAGTCTTGTACATAGTAGCATCCATTTTAAATGAATTAAAGTTACAGTAGTATCTTAGACTTCAAAGACAAAATTATTATTACATTGGAAAGAAAGAAAGAGGAAACATAACGCTTTAGATCATGCACGTTCAACTTTTTTCTCCCAAAAGGATTTGAAACAATCATACTTTGATAGCAAAAAAATAAATTAAATTTAGATTTATGGTTAATGTGCATTGTTGTTGATTGAGATGGGTCCATTTGGGAGTGATTTTAATTACCAAGAAGTTGAAATGATAATTACCAAAAATCAGTACATCAAATGAAATATTTAGTGTTGGCTAAAATATATAAGGCATCAAGATGATATTAGCATTGTAGAACTAGATGTATTGGTGCCACTCTTTTCTCAAGAAAGATACATGTGTGATCTTGTAACCTTCATTTAAGGAGGTCTTGATGTTTAAAGAGAGAGAATATATTTTTTTAAGAGGAGGTGGATACTAATAGTGTTGTCAGTAAGACTGTCTTGACATAATATATTAATATTTCAAAGATAAGAGCATGAGTAGAGTGTTGACACTTCATGCCTAGATTGGGCATGGAACTGTAATGGAAGATAAAGCAGTACTTGTCATACTTCATCATGAAACTTTATAAGATGCGTGCATTATTGAAAACACAATATAGAGCTGTGTATAAAATAAAAAACCAAAAAATACTTAATAAATATGAAATGTATATACAACTTCTCATCTTCAAAAGTGGGAACACCTTGCCTACATGAAGCCCCAAATGTTAAAACAATTTTTTTAACAGAAAAGGCCTTTCACTTGCAAAAACTATTTTAGTTGTAGAAAGACAATAAAACTTAAACACCTATTGTATAATATTTGCATATTTGAATTAGAATACAAACTTTCCAGATCCATCTACTACAATAAGGTGATAAAATTCCAACCCGCCATTACCAATTCATGCTAGTAACACATCACCATATGAAAGTCCATTATATGAGTCGGGTGCCTCTTCGTACTCGACTAATTTGTAGTGCTTTCTCTTACTGTTACTTGTCCTCTTTTTCTCACCTGAGATTCCTTCAAGTTGAAATCCCTATAGTAAGACAATGCAATATGATATCAAAAAAATCTCATTATAAGACACAATTTGCAAGAGGGTTTTGATTTTGCAGACACCCATTATTTTGATATGTCATTTGAAGACTCATCTAACAATCTTGAAAATGATGGTTGTTAAAATGAAAAACTAAACATCAAATAGGATGAGCTCAAGTTGTGAAAGGAAATCGGATTTCAAAGCAAAGCCCCAAGTTCAAAGCGTACTCTAATGAACCTAGGTGCATATCTATCTAAAGGTTGCACCAACAAAAAGGGGAATTTACCAAGCTAGAAAAGGAAAAAACTAAAGCAACATTATGCATAGTTTTTATTTTGAAGTAGAACATCAATATCAGTCTTAAAAAAAGACATTTTGAAGTAATGATAAGAGAAACATATTGAAAAGTAGAAACTTGAATTCATAACAACCGAGGCACTAAAAAAAATTGAATTCGTAACAACTGAGGCATTAAAAAAAGTTGAGGATTGACCATATTGATGTTGTTGAGTATGCATTGCCTAGTAAGTGGAATCTTACAAGTATATTTTGCATTGGCATCCCGTAGTTATCGTCACTCAATAATTATTGAGATTTTATATTCATTGTCTAAGGAGCAATAGAAAGCAGACACTGGTCATAAGTAATAAGGATAATAATTGAATATATTTTTTGATTGAGTTGTCCCTCTTATGTAAAAGGGAAGATAAAATTGTAATGTTTCTTGTTTCAACACTGACTTGACATTTGTGATTAAAGAATGAAAGAACATATAAATATTCAATATTCAATAATACATAATTAAATTTTGTAAGTAGTTAACTAGTCCTATAATAAAGTATTTAGGTAACAAGAGAGATTTTCACTTCATTACTTAAAGTGTAGTTGATTACTATGTTACAACACAATACATTTACTATGCAAGAAGTTGAAATGAGAATTACAAAAAATTAGTACATCAAATGAAATATTTTGTGTTGGCTAAAATATGTAAGGCATCAGAATGAGATTAGCATTGTAGAACTAGATGTCTTGGTGCCACTCTTTTATCTAGAAAGATACACATGTGATCTTGTAACCTTCATTTAGGGAGGCCTTGATGTTTAAAGAGAGCGGATCTAACGTTTAAAGAGGACGTGCCTACTAATAGTGAATTGGGCATGGAACTGTAATGGAAGATAAATCATTACTTGTCATACTTCATCATGTAACTTTATAAGATTCATGCATTGTGAAAATACAATATAGAGTTGTATATAAAATAAAACAAAAAAAGACTTCATAAATATGAAATGTATCTATAGCTTCTCATCTTCAAAAGTGGTAACACTTTTCCTACATGATGCCCCAAATGTTAAAATGATTTTTTTAACAGAAAAGGCCTTATTTAACAGGGGATTGCATTGATACCTTTAAAAATTAAAAAACACTAATGTATAGATTCAAATTATCCTACATTAGCTTCAATATTTTACTCGCGGCCTATCTAATAGTTGGACTTCAATCCAACCCTCAGATGGAAGAAGATATAGAAACAAGTTACATCATTGTTGATCTTTGGTTCCGATGCATAATAATTTCTCAATGAGAATTATTTTGATTGTCTCAGTTCAACGTTTTATCATGAATCATATTCAATTTTCAGCTTCTAGGGCTATATTCAATCTTAAGAGTGTTTTTTGATGGCTATATGTACTTTCAAATCACACTGACTCACTCTGGTCATTCAATGCTCACTAAGAAAAATTCTTTCTTACTTGCCACACATATCCTTCAATACAAAATCAATTTCCATACATTTGGAATAAGCATATTGTGGGATGGAAGCATACAAGGAAACTTCAAAATAAATAAATTTATTTAAATCAACACTTCACGATCCATATTTTGTTTTTTGATGATGGATCATGGAATGCGATCTAAAGGATTGATGCAAATACTTAATAAATTAAACACATATTTTGTAGAAGTGTTTACTCTTGATCTAATTGACTATGAAAATCTCATGTCACTACAGAAAGAAAGAAAATAAGTAAAAATGGCTAGAAAAACTAAATAGGATTCACAAAGATAGTCAATCATAGCACTACTATGAGAAAGTGTAGAAACTAATAAATTAAACAAATTGAGTTTTGTAAAGGAATATTTAAGGCCAAAATGCCCTACAAAATTATAAGTGAAAATCACAAAAGTTGTAATTTTACAATCTTTTGAAATAGATTTATCCTTCCACGCAATATCATTTTCCATACATTTCAAATGAGCACATTGTGGGGTGGAAGTATACAGGGGAATTGTGAAAGAAAGAATTTATTTAAACCAATTATTTGGATCTCACTCCATGATTCATCTTTTTCTTTTTTACAATGGATCATGAAATACAATTTGAAGCATTGATGCAAATACTTAATAAATTACACACAATTTTTCCAAAAGTATTTACTCTCAATCTAATTGGGTGTGAAAATATCATAAGGATCTAATAATAAATTTTGAGGAATCAATTAGATGAAATACGCAATAATTTGTATGTTAGAAATTCAAAATTTTGAAATCCAAAGACTAGTTGTAATTAGGTGGGAAAATGGATTTAGGATGTTTTAAGCCTAACTAAGACATCCAACCAATCCAAATCGGTTGGGATAGTTGGGGTAGGAGTTATTAAGACTATGGGTCATCATGGTACAAGATACAATCAAGAGAAGTACTAGATGTATGGACTGTCTTAGAAAGTTCAAGTAAAACCCATAATTTTGCATTTTTCTTATACTTCATTGCATGGTTTTGAATTCATAGAAGATTCCATAGTGTTCCTAATGAATTAAAGATATTTATATTATAATTTATAACCAGTTTGAATGCTTTGAAGGTTCATTTGTCTCATATTTGTAGCTTGTAGTGTTGGCAGTCCCTTTTGATGACATGTAACTGATTGAATGTTTGATAATGTTAAGTTGAAGATAATGCAAGGCATTAAATTAGTTAATGGTTTGTATTGTCATTGATATCAACTTGATATCATCTGTACGGTCATGTACATAATGCCAAATACTTTAGAGAATCAATGGAACAAAGGTTATGCTTTCAGCAATGCATAAATGTCAAGTATTCACCAAGTGACAGACAATGTCGACGGAGTGCACACCATCGGTAAAGGCAAAGAAGAAAAGTCACAGTGATACTCGACAAGTAGAAGACAGTGTTGCCCGACGAAGCAAAATCACAGGATGCCCGACGAGCTGAAAATAGAGTTGCCCGATGAGTAAAATCTAATGATGCCCGATGGACGGAGATCCCGAAGCTAACTGGAGTCACACCGACGAAAATGACAGTTGTAATCAACAACTAATTGCAGAGTTGACCAACGGAACATAGAGTTCAGAAAATGACAAAATATCTAGCTAGCAAGAGCTAAAGATAGACTTAACTGGTTGTTTTCTTTGTTTTATTCGACCAGAGTTAAGTAATTGCTTTAAAACTTATTTATATAGTTGGCATGAAGATAACTACGAGATAAATCAGGAGATATGCTTTAAATCAAATTGGCTAGATTATTTTCCACGCCAAGAATCAAGAATCAAGAAACGGTGAATATCATGTCTATATTAGAGACAAGCTTAATTCATTTCTGTATGCATGGGAAGGGGAGTGAATAGAAAGAGGATGCTGAAGAGAAACTAATGAAGAATAACTTCATACAGTCCTAATCAATCAAACTAAAGGAGAGCTAAGGAATTATGCAGACACCGATGAACAGTGAGCACAGCATCACAGAGCAAAAAGTGTAGAGCACAAAGAATTGAATTGATACATTGATCAGAGAGGTAATGTACTTAAATAGATCTAAAAATCTGCAAGTCAAAGTTGCATTAGAAACAGGTCATAGTGTTTCAGTTTAACCATTGAAGCATCAAGTCTCTTAACCAAGCAGGACTTAACAGTCTTCTATATATTGAGGTACATCCCAAGGAGTGCCAAAAAGGTTGATTCATGAAAGTAGCATTAGACTTGCCTGATACCTATTGACAGCCTAAGAAGGAGGTTGATTCAAGGATAGTAGCAATAGATGCCCAATACTAAGTGACAACCTCTATGTATAAAATCCTCTAACAAGGTCACACCTAATAGTGTGTTTGTAACCTTTTACAAGGTTGGCTCCTAATAGGGCTCACTTCAGAAGAGTGAAAATTTGGGATACCGGTCCCAGTGGTTTTTTTCCTTAACAGGGTTTCCACATTAAAATCCATGTGTTATATGTGTATGGTTTATTACTTTACTATTTTACATTTCACATATGCATTTCTGGGTTGATCGGTATACTCTACTTATTTACTGAGTTTAGGTAAATAGTTTTACCGCTTATCATTAATCAAGGAGAATAAGGACAGACAAGGAAAATTGATAGACAGTTAATCATTATATGTATTTCATGGCATGCATCTTGTAGGGACTTAATAATCTGAGGTTTATTTGATTGGTGGTAAATAGTTGAAGGATAAATTTTGAGGCCACTGATTCACCCCCCCCTCTCAATTATTACTAACAATTGGTATCAGAGCTTATGTGCTTAGAAGGAAGGTTTCAAGACCTAAGTCAGGATCACAAGATGAACAGATGAGATATGCCCAAGTTGAACAAAGACAAATTTGCTTCATGGCAAAGCAGGATAAGACTCCACTTATCAGGTATTGGTAATGGTGTTACTCAATTTTTAGATACTAAATATGTGTTGCCCACATGAGTACTGACAGTAGATCAATTGAGAGAGAAGCATGACCATAACTGCATGGTTATAGAGCTTTCTTCCTCACTCTCTGATGTTGAATTTGAAGATGTCAAGGATCGCAAAACTGCAAAGAAGATGTGGGACAAATTGAAGCTTGTACATGGAGGTGATACAAATGTTCTGAGAGCCAAGGCAGAAAGCCTTAGAGGAAAGTTTGATGATCTCAGAATGAAAGAAGGAGAAAACATCACACAGTACATCACAAGGATAAAAGAAGTAGTCAATGCTATAAGAGGTGTTGGAGGTACACTTGAAGAGGAAACAGTGGTAAGTAAAATCTGAAGAACCTTTTTCCCTGTATATGCTATTAGAGTTTCTGCCATTCAAGAAATGAGAGCAGTAGCAAATAATACAGTTACTCTTGATAGCTTAATTGGTAGACTGATTTCATTTGAGATGAATAACTTTGACAATAGTGTCTTACCAAACTTAGAGTCTGCATTTAATTCTTCTATGAAAATAAGAAATTCAAGTCATAGACACTCATCTAGAAGAGACAATGAAAGTGAAAGTGAATAAGAAGATCTAGATGAAATAGAAGCACTTATGGCTAGAAGAATGTAGAGAGGCAAAGGTAAATACAAAGGCAAGTTACCACTTGTATGCTTTAATTGTAAAGAGATTGGACACTTTGCTGCAAGATG
>MU223226.1:3790529-3820430 GCA_018584345.1 Thuja plicata
ATTTATAAGGACTAGTGAAAATAGTAATCTTTATTTGAAAGAAGATATTGATGCTAACACTTTGATTGCTGAAATATTTGTTGATGACATCATATTTGGAGGCAATGATATGCTATGCAAATCATTTACTAATGAGATGAGAAAAGAGTTCGAGATTTCTATGTTTGGAGAGATCAAGTTCTTTCTTGGTCCACAGATCATTCAACAAAGTGAAGGTATTTTTATTACACAGTACAAATACATCAAACAGGTCCTGAAAATATTCAAGATGGAAGATTCCAAACCAATTGGAACACCGATGGCTACTAGATGTAAGTTGACAAAGGAAGACAAGACAACAGAGGTAAATCAGACTTTGTACAGATCGATGATTGGAAAACTCATGTTTGTTGTACACACTAGACCAGATATTGCACATGCAGTAGGAATTGTTGCTAGATTTTTTGCTAATCCCAGGGAATCACATATGACTGTTGTGAAAAGAATTTTAAGATATCTGAAGAATACAGAGGAATTTGGCTTATGGTATAAAAGAGAAGGAAAATTTTAACTTAAGGTGTTTACCGACGCTGATTGGGCTAGAAATCTTTATGACCAAAAGGGCACAACTAGAGGAGCATTCTTTATTGGTGACAGACTTGTCACATGGATTAGCAAGAAGCAGGGATGCATCTCACAGTCTACTGCAGAAGTAGAATATGTTGCTACTGCTGCAAATTGCTCAAATATTGCATGGATCAAACAGTTGTTGGAAGGTATGCATATGAAGATCTCAGAACCAGTGATTATCTATTGTGATATCACCAGTGCAATAAACATTTTCAAGAATCCAGTCATACATTCCAAGACTAAACACATTGCAATCAAGTATCATTATTTAAGAGAACAAGTTCAAGAAAAAGAGGTGATACTTGAGTATGTGCAATCAAAAGAACAATTAGCTGATATCTTCACCAAGCCACTGCCCAAGCATACGTTTGAGTACTTGAGAAAGAGACTAGGGGTCAAACCCTTGTCTACCAGTCAGTAAAATACTGAAGGTTGCATTAGCCTACATAATATCAGATTATCATTCATGTTGATGCAAGCAAAAAGATAAACTTCAAAGATATATATATATATATATATATATATACAGAGAGGTATATATCAAAGTTGAGCACCTGAACATATTGTTATATTGTTGATGGATAAGGGCAATTCAAGGAATATATTATGGATGGAGAGAAAAGATTGTTTGACATGAATGTCAGATGTTTGTAAAATACTGTTTTGGAATTGTTGTCAAAGGGAGAGAGATTATCCATATTATCACATTCTTCTAGAGAGAGATTATCCATTATCAGATTACTCCAACAGGGAGAGATTATATCCTTAGGGAGATAAAATTGTATGAAAGTTTATACAAAGGGAGAGTTGTTGAAAAGAGAAAAAGACATCATAAAAGAGAGAACAGGCAAAGGAGAGAAATTGACACAAGAAGAAGATTCAACACATCAAAAATTAAAAAGTTGCAAGAATCAAATCTAAGCTAAAACAGAGCTTACCGGTGATTAGACATTTATCGGTTGACAGAACAAAATGATTGGTAGTTTGATGAATCTCAACTGTTGTATTTCATATTGTATTAGAAATAGTATAGTGTGATAATATATTATGTTGCTATCAATGCCAAAGGGGGAGATTGATGACATGTAACTGATTGAATGTTTGATAATGTTAAGTTTAATATAATGCAAGACATTAAATCAGTTAATGGTTTGTATTGTCATTGATGTCAATTTGATATCATCTATACGGTCATGTACATAATGCCAAAGACTTCAGAGAATCAATGGAACAAAGGTTATGCTCTCAACAATGCATAAATGTCAAGTATTCACCAAGTGACAAACAACACTGACGAAGTGCACACCATCGGTAAAGGCAAAGAAGAAAAGTCACAGTGATACCCGATGAGTAGAAGACAGTGTTGCCCGACGAAGCAAAACCACAGGATGCTCGACGAGCTGAAAATAGAGTTGCCCGACGAGTAAAATCTAATGATGCCCGACAGACGGAGATCCCAAAGCTAACTGGAGTCACACCGATGAAACAAGCAGTTGTAATCGATAACTAACTAAAGAGTTGACCGACAGAACAAAGAGTTCAGAAAACAACAAAATATCTAGCTGGCAAGAGCTAAAGATAGACTTAACTAGTTGTTTTCTTTGTTTTATTTGACCAGAGTTAAGTAATTAATTTAAATTTGATTTATACAGTTGGCATGAAGATAACTACAAGATAAATTAGGATTTATGCTTTAAATCAAATTGGCTGGATTGTTTTTCACACCAAGAATCAAGAATCAAGAAACGGTGAATATCATGTCTATATAAGAGACAAGCTTGATTCATTTTTGTATGCATGGGAAGGGGAGTGAATAGAAAGAAGATGCTAAAGAGAAACTGATGAAGAATAACTTCATACAGTCCTGATCAATCAAGCTAAAGGAGAGATAAGGAATTCTGCAGACACCGACGAACAGTGAACACAACATCACAGAGCAGAAAGTGTGGAGCACAAAGAATTGAATTGATACATTGATCAGAGAGGTAATGTACTTAAATAGATCTAAAAATCTGAAAGTCAAAGTTGCATTAGAAACAGGTCATAGTGTTTCAGTTTAACCATTGAATCATCAAGTCTCTTAACCAAGCAGGACTTAACAATCTTCTATATATTGAGGTACATCCCAAGGAGTGCCAAAAAGGTTGATTCATGAAAGTAGCATTGGACTTTCCCGATACCTATTGACAGTCTAAGAAGGAGGCTGATTCAAGGATGGTAGCATTAGATGCCCGATACTAAGTGACAACCTCTATGTATAAAATCCTCTAACAAGGTCACACCTAACAGTGTGTTTGTAACCTTTAAAGGGGTTGGCTCTTAACAGGGCTCACTTCAGAAGAGTGAAAATTTGGGGTACCGGTCCCAGTGGTTTTTTCCTTAACAGGGTTTCCACATTAAAATCCATGTGTTATGTGTGTATGGTTTATTACTTTACTATTTTACACTTCACATATGCATTTCTGGGTTGATCGGTATACTCTGCTTATTTACTGAGTTTCAGTAAATAGTTTTATTGATCATCGATAATCAAGGAGAATAAGGACAGACAAGGAAAACTGGCAGATAGTTAATCATTATAAGTATTTCATGGCTTTCATCTTGTAGGGACTTAATAATCTGAGGTTTATTTGATTGGTGGTAAATAGTTGAAGGATAAATTTTGAGGCCACTGATTCACCCCTCGCCCCTCTCAGTTATTACTAACACCTTTGAATTCACTCTTTTTACAACAACAATTTGGTTTTCCTAATGCAAAGGGTCATTCCATGAATGTATTATTATTTTTTCTCATGGAATGACACCCATTTAATGTGTACAATAAAAATCTAACCTTTAATGTGCATAAGAAGAGAAATTTGAAGGTCATCACCTAGACTATGTTATGAAAAGTTGAGGAATTTGCTTGGGAAAGTATAGAAGCGACCATTCTGACTTAATGAGGGGTATGTTTAATGTTTGGGAGTGTTTTGGCATTTTTTTTAAAGGTGAATCCACCATTCCTTGGTTGGAGAAGTGATTGGGATAGGGACATTGGAGAAGCCCTAGTTTTAAGGGTTTTAGGAAGCCAAATTGGGGCTTTTGTATGTGCAGAGACCATAGGGTCAAAATGAATTAAAATTATTTCAATTAAAGACATTTTAGAAGATTGTACAGGGTTTGGTGTCTGGGGGATAAGTCTAGCTTACACTTCCTTTGGAAAAGACCACTTTTTGTGCTTGGAACAAGGGTACAGTCAAGATACAGAGGTGTTGAGCTGAAACATTAACATATAACCTTTTGATATGTCAAAGTATGACATAATAGGTGTCTGAAAACATAAATAGTTAGTCTGGTATTTTGGAAGTTTTGGAAGAAAAGTTACCATTTACCTCACTGACCTTATGTCAATTGTCTTTCGTTGTCCAAGGGTTCTAAAGGTAACTTTGTCAATTTTTTAGCCCTGTGCTCTATACTTCTTGTAAAACTAGTGATAGTGTCATTTATTATCATTTCCTTATATGTACATCCAGTCATGACAAGGGTCTGAACCTTTGATAGGGTCTCCTCAATTTTCCAAGGTGTTGTTCCAAAACAAATGCATGTTGAAGGATATTGTGTTCCAGAGTTCAATAAAGGGTTGAGATAAATAATTGCCATGAATTTCCATGTTGGAGAAGATAATATAAGTCGTGGGGCCAGATGTCATCTTGAGGAGACTCTAATTTACTGATCCAATAAATGAACCCTTGTATTCCCTACTATTAGTAAGTGGTCAAGGAAGACATTGCTCTTTGAATCAGAGATCAAACCTTGTGAGTATGAATACAACTCTGCCATATGATTGACCATTGGGTGTCTACAAGAGAAAGAGGTGGAATTTACTAATGAGGGCATAGGAGATTTGCATCACTTTTTTCGCTGACCACCTGTGTCTGATTTTGTCGGGTCTAAAATCATGATTTTTAACAAAAATTCCCCCAATCAATAGCCTTATTGGCTAAAAAATGGACATTTTCAAGATTTCAAAAATAATGACTTCAAGGTCATCTTAAACAGGGGTATGAATGTCTTGATTAAAATAGATATGCATGAGATCAAGACAATGGGAAACAATGAAGAAAGGGATGTTGTTGTTACAAGGAAATCAATGATATTACAAGGACAGTTATAAGAAAATTGTTCCAAAGATCCAAAAGATGAGGATTGTTTCAAATAAAGAATGCATCTAAGATATTGGTAGACAAATAGTGTGATCCACAATGAAGTATCATAAATGTCATGAGAAGAGGGAATTCCACTGTCATTAAAGATCATTGAAAAGCGATGGCACAAATATCATACAACATATTATTGTTTTAAAATTTTTTTTTTACTTGCATAAGCCTTTACTAGAGTCTGGAACTATGAGACCCGAGTGCAATAATCAGATGGTTATTCCTTATTTAATAGAGAACTAAGGAGCATTCAAAGATACTCTAGAAAAAAAAATCCTATATGTACAGTTCATTCTTTTGCTCACAATATTGATCATTGTCTAACTTGTGCAAGGTCAAAATTTGATCCTACTTTAACATGAACTGTTTTTTCTACTCCCAAATTTTCAATTTGCTATATACTTGTTTCAAAACGGGATGGTAAAATTTATCCCAAATCTTGGTATACATCTGCTAATTGTAAAAAATTTGTATCAATATAAATAAATGTAAAGGAATGAATTATGGTGTAAATAAACTAATAAGAAAGATAATTTTGAAAGGGAAAATAAAAAGCACTTGCACTTAGTAATAGAAGGGCTACAATTTGATGTGTTAAATAGTTTAAGTGATCAAATAACTCAAATGTAAAAATCAGTCATAAAATTCTAGAATATAAACATTGTCATTCCCTATTAATCTTTATAAAAAATCAACTTTTAATGGTAAATTATCTAACAATCGAATCTATTCTTCAATATTTTATGATAAAAATATGTTTGTGAAATGAATTAAAAGGTAACCATAAAATTGTGCAATAATATTCAGAAAATAAATTTTATGTTTAAAAAATGATTCCATTAATGAACTCACTTGTCCTAGTTGCGCATTGACCTCTGAAAGAAAAGTTTCATCCAACTATCCTTCTTGGTCCCTCTGTACTAATTCCTATCAACAAGGACTCAAATAAACAAGATTATTATTTAAAACATTTGAAGCTAAATACATTAATTATGACCAAAATTGTTAAATAAAAATAGGTAGTTTAGTGAAATCCAAATCCTGTTACAAATCATAAAAATATATATAATGCATTAGGTTCATTTGGAACATTGTTAGAAGTCCTATTGTGATCAATGGTAAAAGATTGTTCAAATTATTTTAAAGTTGTTTCAAAACCCTCCTTTGTAAGGGTTTGGTTATTGATTACTTCATTACTTCAATTTGTACCGATGGAAAATTATTAAACATTGGATTCCTTTAGTAATTTGAATGCTCTTGCAGATGTAATTGGTTTCAGAATTATTAATTATGTCTAGTGAGAGAATTATTAATGGATGTAGTGGATGAGAAAAGTGTATGGATAGGGTCTAGAAGGATGTTAGGGTGTCTTATTGATGAGAGAAAAAGGACACAAGGCTTGGGCGGAATGGTTTAGATGACTATCCCAAGTGTGGAGTCATAAGTTGTAGGGTCATTGTCCTTTAGGAAAATACATTGGAAATTGTTTTGAATACCAAGGAGGGTCAAGGGGTATAGTATCTTTAACAACAGAGTAAGGTTTCTTATAGGTGCTTGGATGTAGGGTAATCCAAAGTGTGATTGAAATTCTCAATTGAAGAGTCTAGTGGGGTTATGTATATGGACAATCATAGAAAATTGGAATGGTGTTGAAGCATGAAAGTCTAGTAAGGATGCATTGCATTTGGTTGTGGGTCTAGGTGAGTGGATCCAATCAGATACCTTGAATGATTAACAAGGAAGAGTGTGTTGAGAGTGGATGTAAGTTGGATAGGGCAGGTTGAAGACCCTATAAGCCATTAGATTGGGCAGTTTGAGTTGGGTGAAGAATCACAGGCTAGTATGCCTTGAAGATAAGATTGATCTCATGATGTGTGGGATAGTGGATTACCAAGTGGTGAGAAGGTAGATTTGTGGTATGATTGGGAGAGAAGGACAAAGTTCAATGTAAAGAGAGCTTGTTCAAAAGTACATTATGTGGGGTTACCTTAAGTCAGACCTTTCTATAAAGCCTTGAGTTGAGTTTAATTCCTTAAGAGGATTCCAATCTTTGGTGAATCCCTTTGGTTGAGTTAGGTTCCTTAGAGGATTATAGGAGGGTTCTGCTTCATATTAGTCATGGGGTAGATTGTATTTAGGGCCTGGAGCATAGTGGACTAGTTGTGACTTAACCATTAATAGGTCTCTAGAGTGGGTGGGTCCATGTGAGTGATCCTAAGTTGGAGGACTAAAGAGTGTCTTGGAAGGGTCAAGTGAACCATTGCAAGAAGTCAAATTTAAAATTTAGAGTATTACCAATGTTTGACCTAGATGTCTAAGGACTAGTCTTCATACTCTTAGCAAGCTTTGATCAGCTATATCGTCCACCGCTTGTCCTTGAAACAAGTTTGAGCTTCTCTTTGTTTTGAGAATAGTTTAATATTCTCTACTTAACAGGGCCAACTGCGTGAATGTGGAAGATCATTTGGCCCCTCCCCCTAACATAACTCTAAATTCCCCGTTAACATCTAAAATTTATTCATTCTTTCATCCATTAATAAAATATAACATTCATCCATTAATAAAATATAACATTCATCCATTAATAAAATATAGCATTCATCCATTAATAATATATAAAATTTAGTCATTATCAAATAAGGTAGATTACATTCATTTGTTTTTTTTTTGGAGAAAAGACTAAGTGGAACATCAAATTCTTCATCATTTCACCCCTCATCTACTACTGATCTTAGTGTATGCCTTGTCCTGCACTCATGACGAGGATGCTGATACGAAGGGGGGTCCTCTGTAATAAAAAAGATATGGGTTAAATTAAAAACATTTTTTTATTATTGTTACAAGTATTTCATTAATTAAAAGAACATAACTGTGATTTTCTTTACCTGAAGGGGCAACACCATCTACTGTATCATATTGTCTAGCCTCAACCTCAACAGGGTGAACACCCTCTAAATCCTTCGGAGTTGAAATACGAAGTTTAATTACAGTAATCAATACACTACTTTCAATTAAACTTGTTTATAGGAATAACATTGATCCTCTTTACCTAATGGAGGCACATCAGATTCCTGATGCTACGTACTCAGATCATGCTCCACTTGGTCACCATGGTCTACATGCTCTAAAATATAAACAAAAAAGGTTATATCAATTTCAATTTAAGATGTTTAATTATATCAATAATTACATAAAAATGGAATAGAAAATCAATACCTTCACCACTCAGATGCACAACAAGACCTTCAACATGTGCAAGTTGTGTTCCAGGATTAGTAGGAATCATTGCAATGTCATGCACATTGTTATCATTTCTTACTTATTTAAAACAAAAAATATTCATTTCATGTTGGAAATAAACATCAAATTAATAGATTATTGCTCAAGTATTCAATTTGAAATAATTTTTATTTGACCTATTTACATGTGTGACCGATGCAATAGAAGCTTGTGTGTGGCTACTCGACTCTCATAGGTGTTCATCCATGCTAGAAGGCAATTATTTTTTCATCTTTTGTCGGTGCCACATTGAATTCAGATCCCTGCATTTTTTCTTAATATCGTTAATTTTGCTTGTATTGTTAGATTAAACAAAATTATTTGCAATTTATAAATATTTAAAGTTGATATTTGATTTACTGTTACTTACAAGTCGTGCGACGAGTTTCATAAAACCGCTAGAGACGAGTTTGTGTTGGTCATGCTTTTCTAGTCTGGCCTTAGTTGCCTTTGATGTGTCCATCAGTCTATGAAAAGTTTGAAATATCTTAGATTATATAAATATAAAGATCAGTAAGTAGTACATAATTACATTCTTAATAGTATCACATAACTTCTTCTGGTGTTTGCTGGCGTATTTCCTTTTTTCACTTCAACTTTCTCCTTCGCATCCAAAGTGAGGTCCTTCTATTCGAGCTTCTGAATCATGGGGGAACGCTCATACTTTGGGTTATTCTTTAAATGTGTTCTTTTCTAGTCCCTTAGATACTTGAGATATTGGTCGGCTTTCTCAAGGACCTTTTCTTTTGCAAATAATTTATCTCCAAAGAGCTCAACCAAATGCTCTATGAGCTCATCTTTTAGAATTTTTCTTGTCCATTCCACCTTTTAAGAAAAACCAAACTTGTTAGATTATGAAATGAACTGAAGCTACGTTTAATATACTTCAAGAAATGGATGAAAGGAAAACTATTCTAGCAATGATATGAAATGAAAATAGTCGAATATGGTTAATTCACATATGATGTCCCACCTTTTACATAGGGTTGGCCCAAATATCTGTAATGTAAGATCATTCATATTTTAATAAAAAAATGGTTTCCTGCAAAAAAATCGTGGAGTCATTAGTCCAAAAATGAGTGATCAATAATTAAATTACAATCAGACTATATATAATAATAATTTTAAAGTACCTGGAACTTGTTGTACTTTTGAAGGAAGCATTTCTTCCTCACTGAAGACCAAAGTGACCTTCAACGATCCCGCACTAGTAACATGGGAAGAACCAGGAAATGAAGCTATGTTTTCATCAGTAGTAGGATCCCGATGAGATGCATCTTTTGTTGTAGAAAATCAATCCACTATGAAATGCCCCCAAGAAAGAACACTTGAAGAGAAATAAACATGTAACAAAAGAGAGAAGAAGAGGGATCTACCAACTCTAGCCTATGTAGTAGTGAATGTCTGCATGCTACGCGTTGATGACATTGCAGACTTCAATACAGAGGGGATTGACCTCGAAAGAGGAAGCGTTTGCATAGGAGTATCCACAACAACTAAAGAATAATATATTCAATATACAAAATATTAAATATTTTCCAAAAAAGAGTGGTGAATATAAAAAAATTTACTTTAGAATGTTTTTGCTAATGCTAACCCAAAGGAATTTTTTTCCAAGAGCTTGATTGTTTTAAACACATTAATTATTTGCATACATTTATACAATGGTAAATTATTTTACCTAAATTACCTATAATGACCTGATCAAGTTCATGCACAAGTTGATGAGGATGCAAATTATTCTATAATAACAACACATACGTATTTTAGTTCATGACATATAAGAGTATAAAATATAAAACATTATTGAACTTGTGTTATAATTGAAGATTTCATTAATTCTTACTTCCAAGTTTCCTACTATGCCCATCAAATATTTCACCCTCGCTTCTGCCTCAGGACTTTGAGGCACTTCAAATGCAAGAGAAAAAATTTCTTGATTAACTCTTTGAAGGGCCTTTTCTATCACCCTGACAGTATTTGGGTTAGCTACAAACTCCTCCTGCAATGATACTGTCCAATACACCTCCATACATGTATCTTGAGGTATCGCAGGTACTTTACCCTTTCTCTAAACATCCATTTGTGACAAGAATATTAGTAACATTATCAAAATTAGTGCAAAAACCTCAAGAAAACAACATAATAATATAACATTTTTCTTCTATCTAAATTGTACAATTACAATGAATTTTACTTGCGTAGAAGAAGGGCTGGAATCTGCATCCCTGCATGTGCCATATGATGGATCGTTGCCCCCTTGTGAGAAAGATTAAATATAAAATCGTTAGAAAAATGAAATCAATAGAGTTATAAAAAAAACTTAATAATAAAATGATATATTGGGCTATTTAATTGGAGACCAGTTTAAATGTTATGTAGTACTCACCACCCCCATGATAGTAACTTTGTTTGTATCTATGCGGTTCAAATTTTAATCTATTAGTAGCTCTTCCCCTGCACTTATTGATTTTATTGCACATACAAATACATGATTTTCCTCGTGGGCCTCGAATATGAAATTGGGTTGGTTATTAGTTGACCCAGGTCATGTACAATTTATGAAATCTACAATATTCCCTGTTGCTTTTGGCCTTTTGTCAATGTACATAGAAAATCGTTTACTTTGATCATTATCTTTCCATTGTACATAATTTGGTGATAGTGCATACCTATGCATACTTTTTGTATATTGAACAATCTGCATCCAATTTTTGTAGAGGGTAACAAGGTCCGACATACTCCATCAGTTCCAAAACTTTGTTGTAACTGACCTTTATGTTGTCCATGGAAAATAGGCCCAAACCATGTAATGAAGATGATGCTATGTGATATATCATCTCATTAACACAAAAGTCAGTGTTTATTGGAGGTAGTTACTTGGGTACCAATTGTTTCTATAGATGTGTGTACCTCAAAGGCACCTTGATGTCACCTTCAGTCTCATCATCATAAGAGCATGACCCTCCTTGAGAAAGGAAAAATTTCATGTGTTTAATGAATTTTATTCTAACCTTTTGACCTCCGGTTGATCTCCCTATTTCAGACCTACTAGAAGAGATACTTTCGTCACTTGAGGAAGACACATCTAAAAATAACCTATTTGGTGGTACCTGCAGTCCATCAGATGAGAGATATAGTTGGTAATGAGTGAGATATGAGAGAAATTAAAATTTGCATCTTTTGTTGTCAACTTGGAAACATTTACATTTTTTTTTAATTACCCAATTGTGAGGACAGTCAATTTAGACTATTAGAGTTGGTTTCTTAGGGAGTTAGAAAGTAGTTTGAAGTGGTTGGTCGATGTTTAGAATCAATAAAATGATTTTAAACTACATTTTCTCTGATATTTCCATAAAATAGTCATTGTATATGCATTTATTTCTATTTGAATGTGTTTTTCTTGAAAGCTTGGTGTTTGGAGATGTTGAAGAAATGAGTTAACATTCTTTGATCATTGGAATCAATTCATTTGGTGTAGGGTAGAATAAGTTGTACATTGTTGGGGGATGACAGAGGGCATGTTGTATAATACCCCTTGTTGGTTACATAGGAGCATGCATTGATAACATATGCTATGAATCCATAAAAGTTACTGGACTGTCACAAGAAAGAGAGGGTTGACTGTGGGTCAAGGGTGGGGTATTTTTAATCAAGGATTAAGGGTTCTCATTGTTTCTTGGGTGTAGGGGGGATCCAAGGGGTGAGTATTAGTCTAAATCAAGAGTCTAAAGTGGATTGTGTTGAAGGGATATGTGTAAGGAAAGTCATAAGAAAGTGGAAAAGGATTTAAAGTTTAGTGATGATGGATTACACTTAGCGTATGGAGTCTAGAGGGATTCCAAGAAAGGTGCTTTGACCTCTCATAGGTCTAAGTAGTGAGTTACATTGGGAGAGTGTGTGGGGAGTAGATGCAAGTTGGGATAGGAAAAGTTGAAGACCCTATAAGCCATCAGATTTGGTAGTTGGAGTTTGGTGAATAAACAATGGATGGTATGCCTTGAAGGGGAGTTGATTTCATGATGTGTTGGTTGGTGTGTTACCAAGCTGTGAGAGATCAGAGTTGGGACATGATTGGGATTGAAGGACAGTGATCAATGTGAGAGATCTTGTTCAAAAGTATGTTATCTTGGGTTAACTAAAGCTAGACCCTTCTATAAATCCTTGAGTTGAGTCTGATTCCTTGAGAGGGTTCAAGTCTTTGTTGAATCCCTTGGGTTGAGTTAAGTTCCTTAGAGGAATTTAGGAGGGCTCTGCATCAAAAAAGAAAGAAAATAATATACTAATTCTATAGGGTGTTTTGAATTATACATTTCGATCCATGAGACTGTACAGAGTCCCTGTCAAAACGGTTCGAGTTCCTGCAAATGCGATTCATATATTGTATGTTAGCTAAAAATTACATGATATGTATGATAAAAATTACATAATAGACAACATGAAAAATATGCAGTCATCATAATCATTGTATATTATTTCATTCCTTACCTTTACTTTATTTATAATGTTGAAGATCCTCAACAATAGGGTTGACTCTGTAGTCAATTACCTATTTCCACCAAGGGTGAGAGAATCACACACCATTTATACATGTATCCGCACCAACAATTGAGCATCATAAGCATTGCATTTATAATTTGATAAACAATAAATACATAAAATATATGAGTAATTTGATAAAAAATAAATATATTAAATCATTTGATAATTTTAAATATTTTCAACACAAAAATTCTTGTTCCTTTAGGTGATAAGCATTCCATGGTTATTTTCAACACAAAATATAACATTGAGTCAATATTTCATTCAATTAAGGATTTCCATGTCAAAATTTCATTCAATGACATATTAAATTAAGGATATCACATGCCTCACACATTTCATTCATGTCATTGATCTTCTTCTTCATCAAACTCATCACCATCACCATCACCATCACCACCACCATCACCACCATCATCGTCATCATAATCACCATGAACAACATCATCATTTAGGTCTTCTTCTTTGTGAACATTTCCGTTACGAACATCATCGACTAACTGTCGATCGTGATCATCATCTACATCATCTTCTACTTCTTTGACATCTTCTTCTTTGGTCACATTACACTTTACCAGGATTCCTCTTGGATCATTTCTAACAATAAATGACCAACTTGGTTTATTTGGAACCTCTAAGTAAAATACCTACTCACATTGACTTGGAAGAACATAGGGCTCATCTCCAACTGGATCAAAGGACCTTGTATTAACCATTGTAAATCTATTATCATGTTCAATAACAGTTCTATCATGATCATTTTGATTCAGTTGTAGCCTGTACCATTTGACGATATAAGTGATTTGAAGGAATTGAAGACACACTCAAGTATATCATCCAAAGATCCATAGTATCGATTTTGAGAGTCTTTAGGATGTATGTCATTTCTAGATGAAATAATAGTCACCTCAAATACTGAAATCATCCCAGAATCACAAGTTTTCTTCGTGTCATCCAACTTTTTGACGTGAAATTTATGACCATTGTAGCACATAGCTTTGTGGTGTTTCACCTGTAATATGTCAAACATGGAAAAAACTATTGCATCGCGAGTTTATAAACATATGTCTGATTAATAGAGTTTTAGGTACCTCTATATTTCTTAAACCATTTGCTAAATCAATTTGCATTGGCGTAACATTGGAATCTCCATTACAAGGAGATTCTTTAACCAATGAAGCCATACCTTTGCATGGTAATGAGCGATGAGAATGTTGACATTGTTCAATCCATACCGTCATCCAATCAAGATTGTTTGCAATATACAAATGTTATGCATCCCACTCTTGACTGATTGTACAATAAATAAATAGACTTACAACTGACTTATATTGAAGATTAAGAATTAATTAACTATAATACAATATAAACATCTTATAATTACCTCTCACTTTCTTTAATCTACCTTTTCCCATCAAGTACTCCCCTTCAAATTTGTTAATGGGGTTGGGATCCCAAATGCGATCTACATGGATTTTTGCTGAAAGCTTAGGAAGATATTTAGTAATGTACACCATAGTTTGGTATATCATATATGCCTCAAGCAAAGAACCCTCAGGATGTGCTCTTTGTCAAGCCAAATCCTTCAAAATTTTCAAGTGCCTCTCAACCATCCACATTGACCTAGTGTGTACAGGTCCACATAATTCAATCTCCTCAACTCGGTGTATGAGGTAGTATTATTGTGCATTGAAAAAAGTTGAAGGTAGACACTTTTTCCTTTCACACATTAGATGAGAAATTTTTCTCTTCCAATATTTTATATCTTCTTTATAGATTTCTTTAGATGACAACCACCTACAAGAGATTCGAGACACAATAATATATAAACGAGACTTTACAAAATAATATAAAATAAATTACATAACAAGTAAAACATATCCCAAATATAATATCTATATAGAAAATCAATCAAATATCACTACTTACCTCATATATTTTCCAAGATCATATATAATTTTCTTAACACTATTGTTGAAGTGGTGTGGGAGAGATAGAGGTAGAACGATCTACAACATTTATAAAATGATCTTTTCATAATTTTCTAACATAATACAATGAAAAGTACATACAGAATATAAATATATAGTAAATACGCAAGAACATGAATTACCTTAATGAAGGTATGCCAATCATGCATTTTCATCCCTAGCCGAAATTCACTTTTATTTGATATGAGATTGTTTATGTTTGTAGCAAATCCTATGGGAAATTAAATTTTTCGTATGACTTATTTTATAACATTGTTTTTCTGCTCCGATAATAACCAAGGAAGGGCACTTATATCGATCTATTCTCCATTTCTATTTGATCGAATGACATCTTTCATTGCATGATTGGAATCATGAATGTTAGTACAAATTTTGACAATTTTATATTTGTCACGCCTTCCATCCAATATTTTCCATAATGTCTTTGTTATATTCTTTCCAATATGCATAACATCAAACAAATGCACATTTTGCAGCTTCTCATAGTAGGGAAACCTACTAAATTGTGTAGGATAAATTTTTAGTCCATTTGGAAGGTGGTCATTAATGCCTTGGCAACCTTCACGATCATCAATTACATCATCAGTAAACAAAACATAATATCAAAATATAAATTACAAACATAAACCATTAGATGGAATGACATTACCTCCATGATTTATTCTATTATATTCTAAATTCCATAGGCGAGGTATCATTCTTCGTGGCTTTGATGTAGTCTATTCTTTCCCATTGAAAATATATTTTTTGGTAATTCGATATTTACGATTTCTATGGAGGAAGTGCTTATACTCATCCAACACCTTCTTTCGTAAACTTTTTGAATGATGAGATTTATTTTTCGGACCAAAAATAGTAAATCCAAAATTTCCCTTTGTTTAAATACCTACAAGATCATGTATAATTGGATTAAATATGTTAATTTTAATAATTATAATTATGGTGCACAATTTGAACACTATAACATACCAAAAAAATATGTTAGCCTTGGGGTATCATGTATTGTCCATAGAATCATTGCATGGAATTTAAATTGTCTTTGTCCTATTGGTCTAGAGAAGTCATACATATTCACACCATTCCATAAATCCACCAACTTGTCGATACGAGGCTCAATATATACATTCATATCTTTAACTTGGTACTTACCTACTTGAATGAACAAAAATATTACATAATTATTATGACCATTTTATAGCGGTATTTATAATTTAATGTAGATGACTATTAAATGAAAAAATACCTGGAAATTTCATTGGCAACATTATGTGCTCCCTCTTTATTGACATCCATAGAAGAATGTTATTGTTGATAACAAAATTAGGCCACACCGAGTAAACAGATCTCAGCTCTCTAAATGGATTGACACCATCCACTGTCAATGAAAGACTGAGATTACAAGGTTCTTCTTTAAAGTGTGGCCACTTTTCCTCTGTGTCCTTAAATGCATAACCATTCATAGACATTCACATAATGTCATCTTGACTTATATTGTGTGCATGGTAATCCATAAAGTGTGCCAAGATAGTGCACCTGAATAATCATTGCAGACGTGGAATAATGAGAATGTAATGAAGAACCTTGTGAGGCAAATTTTTTGTTATTTCATCTATTTTATATCTACTGATATGACATTTAGAGCATTCTGTTGCAAATTTATGTTGTTTACGATATATAATATGATAATTGGGACATGCATCTATTGATTGATGCTCCATTCCAATATCTTTCATTATAGAAGATAATTCTTGGTATGAGTGAGGTAGAATGTTTGATGGTGGTAACAAAAACTCACCTATCAATCTATGGTAAAAAATATAATTTGTTAATATAAAGAATATTAATGTTACATGATTCACCCTTTATTAACTATAATGAAATTGCAACTAAAATAGACGAAAAATATGACATATATGACATACCTTAACATATGTGAGATAATTATGTTGGATAAACCATTCATAACCTTCAAGTTCACCAGCAACAATACAATGGAGAGAAGAGTTGTTTGGGAGCCTTTGTATAGGGGCTCGTATGCCTTCTCAAGTAGAGGTATATCATGAAAAACATCAAGTTCATCTTGATCATCATGATCAGCTATGCCGGTACCATCATCTTCAATTGTGTTTTTTGGCACATGATCATTTGCACCAATACCATCATCTTCAATTGTGTTTTCTAGCGTATGATCATCTTCCTCCATGGGATCATTATCTTCAGCTTCGATATTCACACCTCCATGTTCCTCCACTTGGAAATCCACATTCTCTGGGTCTATAACATGTGTCCTGGGGAGGTCAACCTATATGAAAATGATGAGCATAAATAAACCATGATCATGATCTCATCATCATGTGGTTTCTTATGTATATAAATTGTTAAAATACTATAATGAATAACTTACCAATCGACGATAATCATGCCCCTTTCAATGTGACCATGTTTCCTATAGTATTTCTTAGTTGTTTTGATTAAAAGTCTTCGAGTCTTTAAGCCCTTACAATTTTTGCAGGGACAATAACATTTTCCATCACCTTTTCTTTTGAAGTTAGACCACAATATAGCAAGTGTCTCCTTGTTTTTTTCTTTGTTGATATTGTCTGACATGGTCTTTCTTCACAGGAAAAATAATTAGGCTATATGTCAAAACTTCGGGGTATGTAAGAAAACCAATATCACAAGTACAATCCTAATGTAACAACTTATAGCTATTTGATTAATGGTCATTGTAAAATTGATGAAATGGATGAGGCTTTAAATATTTTCAAAAGCATGGAAATAGTTGGCATCATTCCAAATGTTGTAATCTATACAATACTATTTGACACATTATAATATTACTTTGGAAATGTTAGATAAAATGAGAGAAAATTTTTTGTTCGAGATGAGGTCACATGCAACACACTATTTTGCAATGCATGCAAAAGACATGATGTGAGAACAACCTATTTTTGATGGATCAGATGTAGAAGCATGATTGTTCTACAAGTGTTAAGACTGTTAAGATACTCTATTGGCTGATTGGTGTTGGTCAAATATAAAATTTGAAAGACTTTGAAAATAACAAAACTTTGAATATTTCTAATTGATCTGATACCTGGAGAATGACAGATTGTTGAAGACACTCTTATTTTTATCTCTCAATGTATGAAGTTGCATCAGCAATCTGAAGGTCTTTCTATAATTGGTATGTTACTTATTCGTAGAAACTTACTTTTGTTCAGAGACTGGAAAGGTGAACAATGTTATTTATATTACTCAGTGACAAATTGTAGGTGCATATCTCACGAACTTTCAAACAATGTTATTTATATTTTTCAATAACAAACTGACATCGCATGTCTAAAAAAATTTCAATTGTACTTTTTCCATGACAAACATGATTAGTGATAGACTGGCCGTCCAAAACAATTACACATGAAGTATCCATTTTTTCTAATTCTTCCTGCATATTTTAAGTCTAGATGATTTTTCCAAGCACTACCCTCTTGCTTCCCCTGACCAGCTACACCGTCCTAACCCCTCAAAAGATAAGATTCAATGTTGAGGTTTCTCTGCAACCTGATTAGAATAAAAATCTTAACGTTGTGAGGTTTTATCATTTATCTCACTCATTCCCAAGGAGAAATAAAGAAAGGATATTTTTTGAAGGAAATATCTTTGCATTATGAATGTATTTTAATGTTGTAGTGTTTGATGCATAAGATTATATTCCAAGAAGATTTTTTAAGAAAATTATGCTTCCCATAATTCACGCTCTTTAAACAACCATAAATCTGATGTTAATTTATTGCAAATCACCAATTATTCATTAACATCACAATTATTTGGCCTCTTCTCACCAAGTCCTATAAAAAAAAGAGAATTATTTCCCTCAGTGATTCAAAATAAAAAATCTATTTCAACCCTTAGTGGGATGTCCTCCTACAATGACCGCATCCTAAACAATTTCTTCTCATAACTAATAAATTCTAATATATAAATAACTCTCTTAACTTTTCCAGTTGATAGCCATGATAATAATTTTCTTTACTAGAAAAATGTGGTCAGCTACAGAAACTCCAGTTGCTCTTAGCATATGAAAATTCTTCTTGAATGACAAGTATTTTGCACTCTATCATCCAATACTTTCCAATGTAGCCACATGTTTTAATATCGTCCACCACAAACATTTAATTACATAGTTGTTCTACATAGAGATGCAAAGCAATGATGAACACAACAGTAGATTGCACAACAAAGAAGATAATCTTGAAGAAAGAAGCAAAAACGAGTAAAGTTTTGGTCAAAGTGACAATTTGGTTTGATAGACTATGATAGGTAATTAGTTACATGATAATGAAGCAAAAATTAGGTACTGATTGCATAAATGGAATTGTGATATAAAATGATCTTGTACATTGGGTTTAGGGTTAACAAACTAGCTTATAATGGGGTCAATATACATGTCTAGTAGATGTGGAAGGTATATAAAACATGTCTTGATGGTTTTGTTCAATGTGAGATTGAAATGTATAATTTTATGTATTAAATTTCCAATCAAGCTATTTAAAATATACTTTGTCATGCGATAAATGAGGGATTTTTTTATAGATTTGAAAAAAGGATTTGTGAAAGCTTATTAGTAGACAAAGTACACAATTATTGGGATCATCCATGCACAAATTTTGGTTAGCACCTTGAAATGATCACTAAAGGACTTATGCCCACATAAGGATTCACCTATAGCCCTTATTATTACTTACAAGCCCATCCTACAGTCTTTGTTACTACTTAAAAGCCCAAAAATGTGTCTAGACTCTTAAGATAAACAAAGATGTTGTATAATTCAAAAAATCTAGTACACTAATTAGAAGCTTGACATGCATGCAGTTAGGGTGTGCAGAGGCAGGAACCTCTTCCCTAATTAAGAAAAAGATTTGAATTACAATTTATATTCTATATCCTCAGATTTATAGTAATTGAATATAAATATCCTTTGATAATTTGTGTGCAATCATGTTTATTCTAAGGGATCTTGAAAATTTGATTTATGTGTATCTCTATCTCATACCATCTATATCCAGAATCATTTCCATCTATGTAACTCTAAGCAACCCTGATATTTGATTTGTTTGTTTTGAAGGGAATGGGGAACCAAAACCACATCCAACAAATCATGTACTTGATGGTGAATTCTTGATGGTGAGACAAGGAGAACAAGTACTCGAACCAAAGGTAAACATTTTTAAAACTAATTGTTTATGCAAGGGCAAGTTGTGTAAATTGATTGTAGATTCTGGATCACATAGCAATCTTGTTTCTTCTGATATGGTATCCAAGTTAGGAATTGTACCATTTGACCATCTCAATCCCTACAAGGCCACTTGGGTTACCCAAAAGTAGCATGTAGTGGTTAGTCAGAGGGCTCATGTGATTTTTTTCTATTGACACATATCAGGATAGGGTTCTTTGTGATGTCATTCCTATGACATGTGGCAACATAATTTTAGGTATACCATGGAAAAATAGTAGAAGAACAATTCATGATAGGTTTGATAATACCTATTTGGTGCATAAATTTGGTGAGAGGTATAAACTGAAAACATTACCTTTGGGTAATGAAAGGGAGAATATTGTGATTTGTTTTGGAGATCAGATCTTTGAGAATATGCAAGATCAGATTAAGCAAGATACTGGCTGGAAAATGGAGCATTTTCAGAAGGACACTCCTAATGATGAAGGAATTTGGGATTTGAAAAATGTGAAGGTGGGGACCATTAGTTGTCCTGTTATGGAGCATATAACATGTGAAGGCATGGGGGAGTTGCAGAAGCATCTGATGAATAAGAATGGAGCAGATATACAGTCATAATGCAAACAACAATGTCCTAGGAAAGGACACAAAAGCAACTATTTTATTTCTAACAATTATTGGCATGTGAATACAAGATGGAGAAGGAGAAAGAAAGTCACTTTTGGAGACTATTTGACCCATACACAGATGTGGAGTACAAGGGGACATGATGAGGCATTGAAGAAGTGGAGAAACTCTTGAGACAAGAGTTTCTTTAATGGTGGGGAGTATGATGCAGGAGCATCATGGCATGTTAGGGCACTTATTGAAGCCAAAGGAGCATGAAATAACATGAAGGATTTTAATCCAATAAATTGGCACATGTTGGAACCAATCATGACATTTGAAGGCATGAGATATAATCAAATTGTAATGTATCCTAAAGGGGCTCGTAAGGACCTTATGATCATTAATGATGCCATAAGAGCATAAATGTTAAATTGGGTTAGATTAGGTTCTTAGGATTTTAGAGGAGTTTAGGAATGTTTAATAAATTGTTTTGGACCTAATGCTAAAGTTTCATATATCAAGTAGTTGAAATATGCAATAATTTGTAAAGTTGGAAATTCATATTTTTGAAATTCAACGAATAGTTTTGTTTTGGAGGGAAAGTGGATTTAGTATGTTTTAACCTTAAAAAAGATATGAAGCCAATAAAAATCAGTTGGGACAGTTTTGATAGGATTTATTAAGTATTTTAATCATCATTGTATGAGAGACAATCAGAGAATCAATCAGATGTACGGCTAAAGCAGTGATTTTCAATATTAAAAAAAACTCAGAAATCTATAAAATCTTTGTGTTTCTTGGCATGGTTTGATCTTAAATTTGATCATTTCATGTTGAAAATGCTTTGAGGACATATACATTATTTTTCTAAGCAAGTTTGAATGTTTTAAGAATCTATTTAATTCAGATTTACATTGGTTGTGCTGATTGTCCCTTGGAATTCACTGTTTTATCTTAATAGTTTGGTTTTTTTATGTAAAGGATCATTCCATGAATGAATATAAACTGATCCTCATGTAATTATTCCTAAATGACATGTACAATACATTTATAACATAATAATATACAGTTGGAGTGAATGAGACAGGTGATCACTAAATTTGTGAATGGAAACTTGAAGGAATTGCTTGGGATAAAGAAACAATGAAAAATTGGCCTCAAGAAGGACCATATCTGTGGTTTTGGATTGTATTAGAATGGTAAATTCATGGTGAATCCATAATTGGTTTATGGTATAAACATTGGGAAGTGAGACTTTTAGGAAGCCCTAGTTTTAGGGGTTGTTTGAAGACAAATTGGGGGTTTCATGCTTGCAAGGGTCTGAGAGTCAAATTGATCAGAGATTCTTTGGATTGGGGGTGTTTTTGAGGATTTTTGAAAGTCTTGGAGTCAGGAGATAAGTCTACCTTATAGTTTCTTTGGAAAATAACCTCTTTTTATGCTTGTTGTCAGAGTACAGTCTAAGAACCAGTAGGAACATCCAAAAAAAATGGGGAAAACCTCTAATTATGTTGTTGTAGGACCAAATGGGTTTCTTAAAATATAAAGATTTGGGTTGATGTTTTGGAAGTTTTGTTAGAAAAGTTCACATTTAACTCACTATTGACCTACTAGAAGGCTATTAGGCCTTTTGGGATAATTTGAACAAATTGTAGTGTTGAGGTGGTTTGGGAACCAATAACTAATAGAATCCTTTCAAATCCAACTTAAATATTCCTAAGACAACCACATTTTTTGTGAAGAAGGTTCTTGAGTAGTTTGGAAACATTTGAAGCTTGGAGGCAGGTGCACATTCACTCGCTAAAGATGGGTGAACATGGAGGTCTACCAAGAGGATCATATGAGATGATCCAGGGCCAGAAAGGATGGTCCATTGTGTGTCTCCAATATACTAGGGAGAGAGTCATGGAAGGGACTCCCAGGTGAGCGGTAGAGGTTGTTGGTTGTGAAGCAACATGGAGGAGTGAAATTGAGTCTGGAGCAACACCTTGAAGGAAGTCATTACAAAATTTATTGACAGGAGTCTAGATTGAAGATGTGGTGGAAGCAGAGGCACCAAAATTGAAGAAGGAACAAGATGAAAAGATACAAAGAAGCATAGCTAAAGACAAATCTAAGGGTGGACATTTTGAGTCCAAATGTCTTTCCTACAGAGCACATTTCCAAGAGACTTGGAAATTTTTCAATCTTGGGAGTATGGTGCAGGAGCACCCATGGCACAAACACTATCAGGAGGCTAAAGGAAATAAAATGAGAAATTTGATTGTATTTGAGTCTAAAAGGTTATTATTATGTATTATGATGTAATGTGAGTCATTTTAAAACATATGGGAATCAATGTGTAAAGCAATGGTAACAAAGTTGCTAAAGTTGTCATTTAGGTCCTAGTTGGTCTATAAGGTCAAAATTGTTGAAATAACCCATGGAAGGGTAAATGAGATGTAATAATTCATTTAAATTCCATTATGATGTATTTTTAAGGTTCATCTAAAAGTTTAGGGTCATTTGTGTCAAAATGAAAAATTGCATAAAAATATGTAAAGTGCAACATTTGCAAAATTGCAATTTTAGAAAGATGCACCAAAGTTGCAAATGGGTAGTTGGTCGGTTCAAGAGGTGGTTATGGAATTTTTTTGATGAAGGATGTTATAAATGGCATGGTTCAAGTAGAATGATGGGGTGGTGAACAGTTGGATGGATCAACAGGATCATACGAGATTGTTGGGTGTATCTGGACACAGGTATCTCATAATTGAATAAAATTTCAGAATTTTATATCTTTTTGGTGATTTCATTATATGATTTTGTGTTAATAGGAGTTCCATTTTGTTTCATATGCCTTAGGGATATTTTAATCATCCTCTAATACTATATTGAATTCTCTGAGATTTCATTTGTGTCTGATCATACCATTGGTGCTGATTGTAGCTTAGGAAATCACTATTTTTACCTTAACAGTTTGGTTTTTCCTATGGAAGGGATCATTCCATGAATGAATACACCCTGATTCTCATGGAATGATAGCATTTTGACATTTACAACAAACTTATAATATAATATTATGTAGGAGATTTGAAAGAGACAAGTGATCACTGAGAAGAGTGAAGGAAATGTGATGAAATTGCTTGCTAGAGTGTAGCTGCAGGAGTTTTTCCTTAAGGAGGGGGATATTTTCTTGAATATTAGGTGTGTACAGGTTCATTACATGGTGTAGAACCTTGGTTTTTCTCCTGAAAGAGAGTGGAAGGGTTAAAACTAGAAGGCCCTATTTGTTGGAGCAATTTGGTGAGGGTATGGTAGAAACCTCATAGGGCAACATGGTATTGTTATTTTCTCATGTGTATAATTATTGTTGTTGATTAAATTATGATATTATTATTGATCAAGTTTTAATATCGTATTAATTTTTTAAAAAGTAAATATTATCGTTACACTAATTCAACCCCCGCCCCCACATATAACTATGTGCTCATCATGCTCATGATACATGCTTCATCTACCTTTTGGCTTTGTTGTTGCAGAAGATTTTGAGCACTTTCAATCTCTCTTATTAATATCAAGAACATTATAAATCTATTGGTTTAATGGTTGAAAATTAGAAATATTTGCTTGCATCCATTTATCAATACTTTTGACAATGACAAAAAGCCATATCCTCTTTTATTATCCCTCTTTGTTATGTAGGTACAATTCATTTTATCTATTATTTTAATAACTACCCCTTGCCATCCCAAAAATTGCATATTTTTATCCATGGAACCCAAAGAAAAAATATTATAAACTCAATTTCAACACTACTAAAAAAAATACACTTATTGTAGGAACCTGGGGAACTATACAAGATGAAAAATAAAAATGGCTATTACCTTTCACAAAGAGATTTGAGAACAAAAAGACAATTGGATTAAGATACTTTCATATGTTTAAATAATTTGCTTGGCTATCTCACTAGGGCTTAGTGAAATCCACAAGAAATATTTAAGACTTATTTTCTATAGTAGTAACACAAAAAAATGTAGCAAAAGCATATTGAACAAATTTGAAATCTTCGTAAAAAAATTAAATAATTTAAACATTTCTCATTAATCCCAAAACACAATGTAACAATCAATTATATGGCTTACATGGACATCGATTAACTAAGAGGTATGGTATTCACCATTTTGTTCTCTCACAACTTCCAAATCTAGGTGTAGAACCTTGTAGTCTTAGAGGAAGAGTGGTGCAGGAGCACCTAAAGCTTGGAAGGAAACCAGGGGGGTCACCTAGTTGACCTTGAGCTCCTACATTCTTCAAGGATCTAATAGGTCCCCCAACTTTTTCAATGGGTCTTTAGTAGCCCTAAATGCCAAAAATGCAATCCATAATGCAAGCATTGTAACAATGGCCTTACATGCCATATAATGCCTAGAAGGCTAATCATGGAACATGGGGTTGGTGGGTTGTGAAAGGGATAAAGGTTAGATTTAGGATTTTTCAAGTTTTGTTTGATGGTCATTAAAATGCAATGAAATAGGTAATAAGGGTCATTTGGCACTAGTTGTCGAGTTGACAACTTAGTTGTCAATTTGACAACATTTTATGCATTTTGTTAAGGGAAAAATTATAGGACAATTTGTTTTGGAACTATTTGAGTTAGTTTTGGGTAAGTAAAATAGGTTTCTAGGATGGAGAAGTGGAGTGGACAATGTAACTCTCGAATCTGAGAGAGAGAGGAGTAGTGTTAGGTCTGTTATTCATTTGTGTATGAACTGCAACACATTTTTGAAGAATGAAATAATAATATTGTACATTTTAGTAATTCTTTGGATCTTTATTTCTTTTTATGTTGTGTGTGGTTGGATACATTTTGTATCTTATGGTTTTGGCATTACTTCATTAGAGGATTGTTTAGTTTTTATTTAGTTCTCTATCCCTATACTGTGACAGAGGAGGACAAAATCTAGATTCCTTGATTTTAAAAGGGGGCATAGTGAGCACAATATTGTGACTCCATTATTCCTCATGGTGGGAACATTTCAATATGTTTACAATGTGAATTCTATAATGGTTTTGTGCAGACATGGGGATTGAAGAATGAAAGAACACTCTGGGACAGAGTGACTGTGTTTTTGACAATGCCCTAAAATTGTGCCATGAGTGTAGCAGCGGCTAATATTTCAATTCTAAGGTAGAAGCAAATGTACATGAAATCCCTATTTTTTCTAGAAAGGGTGTGCAAATTTCCAAAGTTTTTAAACCCTTAAGTTGTGCCAAGGAATCCCTTGGTTTGGAATTGGGGATGAAGTTTGAAAAATGAGGCTTATTTTTCTACACATGCTTTTATATATCTACTTCATTCATTTATGACAACACATTTCAGATTTGAAGAACTAGGTTAAGGAAAAATGGCAACTATTTCTAATAAATGAAATGGAATTTTTTTAGTTTACTCAAGATTTATTCACTATTGCATTTGACCATCAAGGATTCTTCACTATTGCATTTGACTCTATTGATGATCAGTATTCTATTATTTATGGTCATCATTGGACTTGGGATCATCACTTCCTCTTACTTAAACTCTAGCATCCAACCTTCAATACATCTTCTAAATCCTTCAATATAGTACCAATATTGAGAGTTTGTCTCCCAAATCTATTATTTTAATTTTGGATAAGAATACATCCATTGGAAACTCTTTAGGTTCCATTTTGGCTATAGTTAAAGTTACTTCTAATCTTTCTCATACTAAATTGTGTAGAATCTTAGTGGAAATAGACATGATTCTTAAAGTTGTTGGTCATTCTTAGACCTAGTCTTTGGACTATGAGCCTAATTACCCTTTCATTGTAGGAGACATTTAAAAATTGATCATATTTTTGTAATCTTTCACTTCAAAAGATAAACAAGCTTCCTCATGCAAAGATGTCATCTTTCAAAGAAGGCACTTCAAATTCAACATTAAAATATTTCATTTGTTTTGTGTCTTCATCCCTTGTTGTAATTTCTCATTAGAAGAATGAAAGGTGTCCTCAAGGCCAAAATGGAAAAATAGTTTTAGCCCTAATGTCAGATTCAATGATGAAGACTAAGGTTAAAAAGAAAAATTAAGACAAGGAGAAAAAATAAGATCAAGTGCAAAAGGCTCATAAAAACACTAAGGATAGTATATGGACCACTCTACAGTCGTGTAAGATTATTCCTCAAAAATTTGATTCAAAGTCTTGTACATGCCCATTTATAGGGAAGGAAAGTTCATTGTTGTCTCTTTGCCCATTAACTGATCTATAACGAGTTACATTAACCATTTTCAAAATGGATACCGGTCGAAATTAAATAATTACCTAGCCTACCTTAATGGTATAAATAATTATATATACAAAATAAACATGTCACCCTAATTTGGTCGTTTAGATTAGGGTACGCATCCTCACGAAAGGTTGCTTTCACTAAGGATATATTTAGGGTTTGAGATTGGAGGGCTATTGGTAAAAACATTTGTGGGGTGCTGAGAGTTGTATTGAAATGGAAATAGCTCACACAAGTCTTCCAAGGGATTTAATGATGCAATGTCTGGCAAGAGTTCAATACAAACTACACAAAAATCTTAGGAAAGTTTCCAAGAGCTGGAATATTATACTCAGAGCTACCTACATTTTTATAAACAATGACAATGCAATGGTGAGTTTGAAGAGGGAGTCATTTCTCTTCACAAACCTCGATATACTGAAAGTGATTTTGATGTAATTATTTACTACCCTGTAAGGAAGTGGTGGGAAAGGCTACCTAAAATCCCCAAAGAATAAATTAAACTAGAATACACAACCTATCATCATTGCGTGTTCGTTAGATTGAAAAACTAACTGGTAGAAATTATATTTCCAAGATGCAATTTTAAAACAATAGGTTTCATACCTGTTGTTTTGTGCCCTATGTCACTTGTTGTTGTGTGCCCTCCGTGGTCTCTAGTACGTAACACTACAACTATTTTTTGTAACATAATGAATAAAAATTATTACCTTTTTTTAAGGTAATGCCCGTTCTCATCGGAATTCAGACGAACACATGCATGGTTTTAAAAAAAATCAAAATTTTCCTTCTATCATTCGACTAAGAAAAAGAAATATAATTCCCCATTGGAAATTTAGGTCAGAAATTAGGGTGAAATGTATTAGTGTGGGGACCATTTTATTTCTCATCAATCATTTGAATCATTCCTTTAGCATCTAAACCTATAAGTATGCCAACCAAAGAAAATTGTCCCAAATCTTCAAGCACATTAAAATTGTTGAAAACCTCATTGGTTTGCCTGTCTCTGAGAGTTTTCTTCTATTCACCACCCTTACTGGGATAAAACCCTCTTTATCCTCTACCATAGGGGGTTTTCCTTTATCCTACCTAGAATCTGGGAGAGAGGATCCATTATTGTAAGCCCCTGCATGTTTATATTTTGGATATATTCGCTGCAAATGACTATTTTCATGAAAAATGCAACAATGAAAAGGTAAAGTTTCATAATCTAAATGTTGAATCCAAAAGTTGGACCCAAGCCATATTTTTATAGAGTCGGGAAATAGCTTACTCAAATTGATCTCAACAAAAATAAGGACGTAGGTGATTACCTTTTTGTCTATGATTTGGCATGAAGGGCCTATTGGCTTACCAAGTTGTGCTACAACCAATTTGAAGATATCATCTCTTTAGAATTCTAGTGGGAACCCTGAAAGCCTCACCTAAATTGGAACTCATGAAGGAAGCTCTCAAATAAGGTTGAATACAATATGTCATGACTTAATAAATAAGCCAAATTGTTTGTATAAATATTCCCCCCTTCAAAAGCCTTGTTTTGAGCTAACATGCATGTGAATATAAACATAAATTAGCTATTTGTAGGCAGTAGAAGCTTCATTTCCCCTTCCAGGTTCCATGTGTGATGTGCCCATGATTCCAAGAAGGGTAAGGATACTTGAATCCCCATGAATTTACAAATAAATGCACGACTAGAAAGATAATTGGTATCATCCTCAACAACATTAGGATGAATCACCAGGACCAGTCTAGCCTCACTCCTTGCAAGACAACTATTAACCATTAATAGAGAACCCCCCAACACAAAATCTATGAACAAAGTAATTTTCACTCCACTAGCATCCCCAATATTTTCCATGCAAAGAAAGAAATATGAGCACTCCCTGCGATCATAAGCAAACCCCTGTCTACACACAGCTAACACCAACAATAAAATCACCCCCAATATGCAGTGCTACCTTCACAGCCAATGAACCACTCACACAAAGATCCAAACAAGGACAAAGCCACAAACCCCACCCACACTAAAAATGGAAAAGATGACACAAATAATTTAACCAAAATATAAAGAAGTGGGCCTTTAGCCCCCATGCAACCCTTGCGAACAATCACGAACGCCTCTGAGAAGACCCCCCTCACACACAATAGATTAGATCATTGAAGATCTTCTGCATGGATGTCCTAGCTTGAAATGCTGCAAAGCTCCCCAACATTCATTCGTTCATTCTCCCATCCCATTCCATATCTCATTCATTCATGATCCCCATTGATACCTCTAAATAATAATTTATGATCTTTCTTATCTCTTGTACTCACATATGAAAGGTTGCATTCCTAATAGCCATATCTAATGTTAATGTTTCTTCCTTATGCTAAACACACCCTTCCACCTTATAATTGTTTAAATACTATAATCATAAGTAATATATCATTGCTATTAAGTAATTTTACATTAACGCTATGTTAATATCAATTAGTGTGTATTCTAATCATATTCCTCTTATCCTCATATCGTTGTTTACCACGTTGATTACTTATTATTATTATTATTATTATTATTTATGATCGTAGTTATTAATCGTGCCTTATCAATCCTACATGGTAATATTACAATTTCTACCCAAATCAATGATTAACACCAGTCACGTTAATGTAAGGATCTTCATGATCAATATCTTGAAGGGATTTATATATTCTTAGAAATCATATAATTAACTCCTCTAATTTATTGTTGACATTTATTCTTTATTAATAATTATTTATTTACTAAAGGCTTTGTTTATCCCACATTTGTTTTGCAGAGGTGCAAGTTCATCTTCAAACTCAGCATCGAAGAGTGAGGAAGGAAGTTCTATAATCATGCAATTATGCTCATGTTTTTCTCTTAATTGCTCAAGGGTGTGAGGTACTGTAGGCAACACATATTCGGTATCTAAGTATTGAACAACATCATTTCCAATACCTGATAGGTGGAGTCTTATTCTGCTTTTCCATGATGCAAAGTTGTCTTTATTCAACTTGGGCACATCTCATTCGTTCATCTTGTGATCTTTTTCTTGAGCTATTAAACTCCCTTTCTAAGCACACAAGCTCTGATACCAATTGTTAGAATAATTGAGAGGAGGGGGGGGGGGGGGAACCAGTGGCC
>MU223226.1:3820715-3841441 GCA_018584345.1 Thuja plicata
TTAAGGGAAAAACCACTTGGGACCGGTAACCCAAAATTTTCACTCTTCTGAAGTGAGCTCGGTGAAGAGCCAACCCTGTTAAAGGTTACAAACACACTGTTAGGTGTGACCTTATTAGAGGATTTAATAGAATATTTTGTCACTTCATATCGAGCATCTCTATGCTACCTTCCTTGTCCAAACTCCTCTGGTTTTTCAAATGGTATCTGGCATCTCATGCTATCTTCATGATCAAAATTTTTGATACTCCTTGGGATGTATCTCAATTTAGAAAGGATCTTTAAATTCTGCTCGATTAAGAGACTTTCTAATTCAATGGTTAAACTGAAGCAGTAAATGATCTGTTCACATATACAACTAAATACTTGCAGATTTTTAGATCTATTGTAAGCTCATTATACCTTTCTGGTCAATGTATCTTTTCAATACCTTTGCTCCACTTCTTTCTTCTTGGTGATGCTATGCTTCTCTGTTGCTCAGTGTCCACATAAATCTTTAGCTCTTTCCTCAGCTTGATTGATCAGGACTGTATGAAGTTGTTCTTCATCAGTTTCTCTTCAGCATTATTTTTCTCTATTCACTCCCCTTAATTCATAATGAATTAGATTGTCTCTTTATAGACATGATATCACCGTTTCTCACTTCTTGATTTTCTTTTTCTTGGTGTGATCTGCAATCTTAGTCAATCTTGCTTTAAAGCTTTACTCCAGTTTTATCCCTTAGATTTCTCCTTGACAACTGGATAAAATAGCTTTACATCTTTTACTTATCTCTAGCTTTATCTTGTCGATGAAAACAAAATCAATCAAGCAGTTAAGTCTATCTTCAACTCTACCAACTAAGTATTTTGTCATTTCTGAACTTCAGTTAATTTCGGTGTTTAACTCTTGTTAGCTTCGGTCAACACTTCAGTTCTCCTCGGGCTTCTCCATCGGTGTTGTTTGTCTGTCGGGTAACACTGTAATTCTGGCCATCGGTTATGCTTGTGATTCTGCTCGTTGGTTATTCTTGTCGATTTTCTTGCTCGGGCATCACTATGACTTTGCTCTCGGGTTTCTCTGTCTGTCAGTTTTCACTAACCATCAGTTTTTGTAGTCACTTAGTGAATACTGATCTTTTATGCATTACTGAAAACATAATATTTATCTGTCTGATTCTCTGAATTCTTTGACACTTTAAATATAACCGATCAGATTATATTAAGTTGACATCAATGACAATACAATCCATTAACTGATTTAATGTCTTGCATTATCTTTATGCATTTCAGTGATCACCTTAACATCTTCAAACATTCAATTAGTTATGGTTCATCATTTGCATTACACTCTGACAAAGAGATTAGGGAAAGAGCCCTAGTATCTGTCATGCCTCTTGAATCTAAAATGGAGGAGATTAAAGAAGTAATGAAGAAACACTCCACTAGGTTCTCACCAAAGTTAAGAGCCTATCAAGTACTTCAAGGACATATACTTGAACTAGATAGGAAGAGTGAGGCTGAATGGAGAAAGATACTTGATATTCCTAAAAAAGATACAAGTCCAGAGCCACAAATTTCTCTTACCGAAAGTCAAAAGAACAAAGATGATCATGATAAATAGAGCCCTGAACATATTATTATAATTGATGAAGATTTCACAATAGTAGAATTGGACAAAGAAGAATAGAACACTATAGGAAACAAGGATATGGATGTTGTAGATGAAACATGGCCGGACAATACAATTATTGATATTACCGGAGGAGATCATGCATATGAGTTACAAAAAGATGAAGATGTGTTGTTGTCAAGGACCAAATCGACAAACAGGATACTACAATAGATTTTGCGCAAGTACACATATCGGGCCAGATGCCATTATTGATTCAAGCAATCAATATAATATCACAGAAGGAGAAGACCTTTGAGCCTGATACTAGCATACTCGAGGATGCATGAGAAGGAGAAAAGAAGGATACAACCGATGAACGGGTAGTCATCGGTGAAGAACAAAAAGAAGGAGATAACACCGAAAAAGATGCACAAATAAAAGATGCAGATGAAGTGAAAAACCAAAAAGATGAGCAAGATAAGATATTTGATACCATGCCTAAGGACACCAAAGGTGAAGCTGCAGATACACCGAACGTAGATAAGGAGACATCCCCAGACAATTGAAAGGCAAACAACGAGCAGCAAGAAAAAGGTACAACACCACAAAAGCCATCAAGTAGCACATCAGACCAAGTAGAGAAGCTGGCTATGGTTTTACATACAGGTGCATCACAAAAGAAGAAAAAGAAAACCAAGAAGAATAAGTTGGAGGTCACACTTGATGAGAACATAGAAATACCAAGGTGTGATCCAACTACTTTAGATTTTGAATCACTTCAAGAATATGGAGAAATCTATCAAAGGAAAGCTTTGCAAGAAAATCTTAAAAAGCAACACCGAGACTCCTTAGTACTGGAGACCACAAGGGATATCTTAAACCAGATAGTTCCCGACATTGATGTTGATCACAATGCCCCCATTCTGGATCAACTTGTCGTTCTCATCGATGCCATCACAACACAGAATGTGGATGCAAAAAAGGTGATTGAGGAACGAGCATAACAAAAGTTCCAATATAAATTGATAGAAAAGATCAGCCAAGAAGTGGCAGAAAATAAGCTAAAGCTTTTAGAATTGACTAATGAATTAGATCCAATCATTACTGAAGCTATTTCCTTAATTCAAAAGCTATGCACTTTAGAGAAATTCACAAAGGATAACAATGATAAGATTGCAAAGATCGATTCTGATCTAAATGCAAAAGCTCCAAGTCTAACCACAGATGGAAATGCAATAAAATTGCATTATGAGAAGATAATTGAGATCAAAAGGTAAAGACAAGAATTTTGGGAAGAAAAATCATAGTTTCGAGAAGAGGTAACCGAGCTACAATCTCAACTTTTACCGAACCTCACACCTCTGCAACAATACATACATTCAGCAAGACAACTAATTGCCACCCCTGAGATGTCTGTAGTAGACAACATCTACGACATGCATGCCAGGATCACACTAGAGCATATGGCTCTTGAGAATCTCAAGGATAAATGGGAGAAGATGATGGAGGAAATGAAGACCTCTCACTCTCATATTTTTGATAAGATATAAGTATACACCTTTTCCCTTACTATAAAAAAAGGGGGAAAAGGAAAATCATATGTACAGAGCATATAGTAAAAAGGGAAAAAGGAAAATATAGCACAAAGGGAAAAGACAAGGTAAAACAAAGAGATAGTATAAAGACAAGTGTACATACACATATACTATACTATACCGACATATACATAGGGGGAGTCATGAAATGACTAATATATATACATGGTGTACATACTAAACACTTTAGTATTTTGCACATATCATTTTTTGATACTAGTGTCAAAGGGGGAGATTGATGACATAAGTTTTTCCATTAGTATGCAAAGAGAAAAAAATTATTTAAACCGTCGGTTACACTACACTGAAAGTCAAGTTTCAGTTTAGACCGAAAGTTCTAAGTAAAGGGAAACCCAACGACACAAGTTTTGAAGTGTAAACCAAAAGTGCAGCCCAAAGATAATACAGAGGAACCCGACGAGCATGTTACACTATAAATCGAAAGAGAAAAAATAGAGGAACCCGACAGAGCAAGGGAACTCGAAAGATAGTTCAACAAAGGAACACTGAAAGACAGTCAAACTGATTTCAGAGAAAATCGAGCATCAGACACCGAAAGTCAGTTATATCCCAAGAAAAGTGGATCTGACTTCCACGTCAGATAAAACACTCATGTTCTATATTTAGAGTTTTGATTTGTTTTAAATCCATTTCTTGAGGAACAAGAAACATAATTGTAATTGTTTTAATTAGTCTAACTAATTAAAAACATGCAGACTAGGAGATCAAGGTCAAGTTGTAAACCTTTGATCATAGAGTTAAGTTTTTAATACGTGAAACTTTATTAGGTCAGTCTATTGTATAAATAGATGTTGTAATCATTCACTTGAAGGGATGAGAGGATGAATGTAGCCTATGAGCACATCTATGGATTAGACTGAGAGTTTCAAGAAGTAGAACAACAAAAGATAAATTTGGCTATCAAGAACCAAGAACAAAGGCTACCGAGCAACAAAGGTATTAATCAATCACATTAGGTGATACTTTATACATGTAATCTTGAATGGATCTATAATCAGCAATTGTAGATTGCATACACTCAGGGCAATGATTATTTTTGTCTACATTCTAACAAGTGTAGCAAATAGAAGAAATCCTTTCAAGAAAGGTGGATTTAACAATCCTATTATAAATCTCTTAACCAAGTCCACACTAAACAGTGTTGCTAAAGCTCTTAACATAGTAGACCTTAACTAGTCTCCACATAATACTCCTAACAGGGTAGATCATAAGAAGTGATAAAATTGTAAGCCTTGACCAGCCCCTTCCAATCTGTAGATAGTAAAGTTTTTGTGGGTGCCATCCCCACCGCAATTTTTACCTTCTAACAGGGGTTTTCTGCATTACCATATCTTGTGTTATGTGTTATTACATTTCATGAATGTTTCTATGAATTTTTACATGTTTGTTAAGTTTATGAATTGATATATCTTACACAAAGATAGTATAGAACAGATGGTTGGTTATACAATTGATTACACAATGGTTAAATGTTAAAATAGATAAAAGTTTTAGAGATACTGATTCACCCCTCCCCTCTCAGTACATACTTCCCATTATTTCCAATAGGGCGAGCTTATGGTAGGCATGCTCTTATTTTTCTTGTCATCTCCCCCTTTAGGCCATACCCTACTTAGACACATGCTTGGTGAATGATACTTAATACACATGATAGGTTCACATCTTTATCCAAATTCTCTAGGAAGATATGTGAGGAATAAAATACCTTTTTATTCATCTTTTAATTATATTGATCAATCAATGCAATTTTTACCTAGGTCATAGCATTATTTACTTTGAGAATTGCATTTTGAAAACAAAAATTTATTTTTTTGCACATGAATTACACATTGACAAGATACAAAATGTATCATGAAATTTTATTTATGCATTTATAATCAAATGATGGTTAATAAATTTACATTTTGGCATATATATAGATACAAATAAGTTCATAGGTACAAATTAGTTCATGACCACTTATATATACAAAACTTGACCTTTAAATAGGTACAAATTAGTTCATGGCCATTTATATTAACAAAAAAATCAAATTTTCAACAACTAGCACAGTGAATATATTATATGTCAAATAGGTAGCGATATATACAAAGTTTCCAAAACCATTCTACCCTTTCATAGAGTCAATCTTCATTTTGATGCTCCAACACACTAAATACTTGTAATTGACTAAAATTCAGTCTAATGACCATGTGGATCAACTCTAATCCTTATTGTACTAGAAACTATTGCTTCATGGTCAGATTCATGGACTTTCTATAAAGTTCTTATTAAGAATTCTATCACAATATTTAATCAACTGGATATTCATTGGAGGAACAAGGTTAACAAAATGAAGAATGTGCATGTGTGCATCAAAGTCTCCGAACAACCAAACCTCATATTTCTTGATAGGGTACCTTCTAAGCCATGTTCCCATGACAATAATAGATCCTATTGGGTATTTAATACCCTCTCCATCAATGATTATGGTAGAATTTTTTTTTATTCTCATTAGCAATAATTGCATACATATGATCTAAATTTTATTGAATGATAAATTAATTCCAAAAGCCATGTAATAAAATGAGTAAAAAATTAATTTTCAATTAACTTATAAATTACAATGCTTGTTTCCATCGCATTAGATACATAGTCAAAGTCCACTAAAACATGCAATCACTCTCATATAAGTTATCGAAGAACTTGCATTTTGAATTTCTGAACAAGTGCAACTCACTCGATCATGTAAGTGTACAAAAATCTATGCAGTTTGCAAAATTAGATTCATGTATCGACCAAAATATCTAGAAACTATAGACTTGCCTTCATTAGCTAGTTCCATTATAAAGTTACACCATTGCACAATTGTTTATGCATATGTCAACTAAGCACCACCTTGGTACTTCAATTCTTCTCTAGCAAGGGCTTTTTTTACACATGCCTTTGCACCACCGTGCTCTCCCTTTCCATGTCTATCCTCAATGAAATTCTAAAAATGTTGAACGCCACTCATAATATGCATCTTATTAAACCAATAGAACATCCTTGAATTCTTGAATTGTGAGGTACAACTATTTGACCATATGACATGTGCTGATTACATTTGATATTTCTTTCCTTTAAATGATCATACTAATTTTAAAATCATCCTTGCACAAACTCTATGGAATGAGTACAATTATTGTTGATGTGGAAGTGATACTCTCTTAATGTCTTTATGTTCTCATCTGTGGTATCATGTGCATCCATGAATACTATGTGTACAAAACTAGTAACATGTGTAGAGTGGTAATATTGAGATTGAACTTGATTGTGTGGTTGTAGTGTATCATTCTCAGTAAAATCTATAATAGAAACAATGATACCAAGAGGAAATATATCCTTACATAAATTGAATTTTTCATCCAACCACTGAGCTTTATATGTATGATTTGTGTACTCATATGCTAGTTTCTCTTGAAAAATATTCATAAATTTAGCTAAATATATATCTATATTCACTAGCTCAAATCTCTTCAACTCTTTTCCATCTTTAATTCCATGTGATACTAACTTTTATTTTCCAAAAATGACTAGTTTCTTTCCAATGTCATGTTTGCTCTCTAAACGTATACATCTTTGCAAGTGTTGTAAACCACAACAAAGCACACACAATCCTTTCAAACATGCCTTTATATAAAAAAAATACAACCATCATCGCTTTTACATAATACACTTTAAATAAAATATCTCAATGACTTAGGAGGGACTTGTATACCACATTCCTACAAAACATTGTTCATGTGCAAAGTACAACATAAATGATGATAAATTTCAAAATGCATTAAAAAAATTTATTCATCCTACATCAATATGTAGTGCATGTACGATTTATCTTGACATAAGAGTGTTTGGCTATTTCAAAAAACCTTTGACTAATTTTAACTTGAGGATAGCTTTGAATAAATTTCTCATAGAAATGTGTTTGACTCATATTCAAAAAGTGTTTGAGATGTGGTTAATGATTTCTAAATCCCCTTCTCCTTCAAACAACATCTCTTTGATTGGGTAAAATTCTTGCATTGAACCTTACAAAAAAATTGTAATTAATGTTCGTAATGTATAATTTTTTTTTGTCTTTGCATGGAAGTCTACCTGAGAATGCCCAAAGATAATTATTATTAGGATCCTCAATTTTGTTTTGTCTCCCTAAGGCACACTATCTAGTGTTGTTCTATTTATCTTTAGTGACTTGTTTTACTAAGCAAACAAGATCTTTTCATTTCCCTGCTCATTTAAGTTGACATAAGAGCACATTGGGTAACATTTCTATCTTTAGTGCACAATGTTTAACCTATTGCTTGATAGAGAGAAATTAGATGTCTCACTATAGTCTTTCACTATTGGTTTTGGATGATCTTAGGCCAAGTATTTTCATAGTGTCTTTGAAATTATGATTTTAATCATTTCAATGAAAATTTGGAACCTTTCAATTTGATTTAAGATCTCAAAATATATTTAGATGTTATATTGATCATTCTTTTACGAGTGTGATCAGGAAATTTTTCATACATTAGTTTCAAAATGTTTTCATATATGTTAGTTAGATGCTTTGGTCTCTCACATGTAATTAATAGGAGGTGTTAGGATTGGTGTGTGTTCTTCATTTGCATTTGGTACATTTGATTGATCATTCCTTGTCTCAATATGTGTGGTGATTGACACTTGTTCATGGTTTTTATTTGATGAATTTGACCCATCACGTCTATCATTAATACATGTTTCAGTATTTGATTCTACATTAAAATGAGTTGGTATAGATGATGTACCTTCTCCTCCAACTTTTCTCATTTCACAAAGTCTTTTTGCACGCTCCCTTTTTATTTGTTTTTATACCTCAAATTCTTCGGGTGTTCCTTTCTTATTCCTTCTCATGGTTAATATCAATTGTCCTAAATAATAAAATTTTGTGAATATTCATTAATAAATATTGTATTTTGAGTAAAAATAAACAACAATCATGTAAATTACTTAGACACGTATATGAAATCACTTAAACATATATGAAATTACTCAAAAAAATCACTCTATATTAACATCTAAATGATAAATTACTTATACAAGTTGACAAATCATCACCAAACATACAAAATTATCATCAAATTTGACAATCTAAAGTGTTAAACAAACAAAAAAATATTCAACAACCATTAGTTTTAAAATTCCAAAGCATTTCAATCATTTGAATTCATATAAAATAAGATAATATCTTTCATTATTTGGAAATATCAAGGGAAAATCAAATTCAGTTTCAATGGGACCTTCATTATGTTTGCCTTATGCTTTTTTGGCCTTTGAGAGTCCACTTTAACTCAAGAAACACATACATGTTTCTGGTCCCTAAAATTCCCATGGCCATATGGATTTGCAATACCTATAATGTATGAAACATGTACGCATGTTAAAAACCTTGTATGTGTTTTTGACATTATAGTTGTTTCTTACTAGCAACAAAGATGTAGGCTCCTCTTAAGGGATCGTTTTTGGTCTCTAAACTTTAGTGTTATCAATTTGGCCTCCAACTAAGTGTTAGGTAACTTAAGTGTTTTAGAGAGAGAGAGAGAGATAGATAGAGAGAGAGAGAGAGAGAGAGAGAGAGAGAGAGAGAGAGAGAGAGAGAGAGAGATTCTCTATGGTCTAACACATTTGTGTATTTACAACCCAAGTTATCTAGATTTCTTAAATTCATTGAGAGTATAATAGGTGCTCAATGATTGGTACTCCACATGCATAAGTACCCGTGCCTAGCTTGCAAATTAAGAGGACTTATATAAATTCAACTCCTTTTCTTGATAATTGAACATAGGAATTCCAAGATCATTTCAAGTTTGACAATGTCTCTAATGATTTGGTGTGGGAAATTTTTCTTAGATATATCTTCTAAATGAAGGGAAAACAATACATTTTTGTAGAAGAAAGAGATATTACATGGCTTACAAGGTGGAGTAAAGAGTTGGGAAATGTTGCACATTACTAATTGATGGAAAATAATTGCAAATCCAAACTTGTGCATGTACATTTATAGGTAAGTGGCACAAGATAATATGATGCAATCCATGGGCTACAAAGTGGATTTTTGAACTATCACTCACTTTCATGAAATCAAATGCCAGTACAAACTAGGAGGGGAAAGGGTTTAGTTATGAGGAATGAGCTTGGAGAAGTAGAAATTTCCAAGCTAAAAACTCTTAATGCTATGTTGCCCAGATAGTTTTCTCTACCGTTAGAGAAGATCAAGTTGTCAAGATTTTAGAGTTGCTCAGGTTTAGTGAATAGCCTCTAGGGCCTAAGTTTTAGGGAAAGGGTTGAAGGTTGATGGTATAGGGTTTAGGATTGAGGGAGCTTATCATATATAACTTAAATGGCCTAGGATTTAGGTTATATGGTTTAGGGCTAATAGTATATGGTTGGGTTTATTATGCATACATATACATACATATACATATACATATACATATACATATACATATACATATACATATACATAAAATACACACACACACACACACACACACACACACACACACACACACACACATGTACATGATTTTATGTCAAAAAAACTTGTACATGATCCATTTAAAAAAAAAAACATGTACGCATTCTTTAAACATAAAAAAACTCTAATAGGTTTATTTATTTTTGATTGGGAACACTAATAGGTTTATTATTCAAACATGACGTACATGGTTTTTGAATTATAACCACATATGTGTTTATATTCAAGTTACATGTATGTGTTATTAACCGTACACGTTAGGGCCTGTACTTAGGCTTGGATGATAGACCTGAGGCTTTGGAGCTTTATTTCCCTCCTTTTATCATGTTTTTCTTCCAATTTTTATTTTTCAACTTTCTTGCCATCATATTTACATATTATCAAGTGGGTATCTGTAAAATTACTACCATAATTTCACACGAGCTTTCTTACCATATAATTTTTTTAAAGATTTGAACAACATTAACATATTTATTTTTAATTTCTTTTTATCAATGTTTCCATAGTTCTCAACATAAGTGAGTTATTTTTCATTAACTTTTGACCTACTTGTCCAAATTTGAAATAATCATATATTATTGATCTAGACTTCATTCTTTACACTTTCAATTATTTTAGTGCAAGTTATGTGACCTACACAAATAGGTATCTGATTTTCAAGACGCGTCCACTTTGAAAAACCATAAATAAATACTTAACAAAAAATTACAAAAATACACAACTTCTAGTATTCATTCTTGACTATCATTTTACCAAAAGATTTTTCAAAATACTAAATGCAACTATAACTTTTTTGATCTCCACACTAAACACTATGTTAAGTTTTCTTGAATAAGAACACTTTTGTGTGTGAGAAGGATTTTGTATTCCATTATAAAAGGTTATAGACGATTTAGATTTTAAATGGGGTTTTTTGTATTGATATCTCATACGACTTCTACTATATATTTATTATTTAAGAGACTAATTAGAAAAAAAACAAAGAATGTATTACAAGTTCACTGGGTTCTTGCATTATTGTTTGCACCAACATGTATGGTGACCTACACAATAATAAAATTGAAATATTCTATTGTAATCTTTTTACTAGTCTTGTCATATTGAAATAACTTTATAAAACAATTATAAAAGACTTTTTTTTTTCCACAATATCTTCCAAATTAACTTAAAAATTGCCAATATTATTGGCCTCGCTATCATTATCTATAAGGAATATATTACTCTCAGCATAGGAAAAGTGAAAGTGATACACTAGTTCTTTGAGAATATTTAATTTTGTAAAAAAAATTAATATATTAAATTATATAATAATGTTAAATATTTATAATATCTAACAATTTGTGAAAAATAATTTTATTATTTTTTCATTGAAAAATAATCGGTCGATTATATAGTACTGTAAGCTGAGAATAAGATGTGCTAAAAGTATTAATATACAATCCCTCTAAACTGTGCATTTCATGTTAAATGTAATTTGTTTTCCAGGTCGTTCTTACGTAGCTTCTACGATTCCTGTGATGATTTGGATTATTTTATCGCTCACGGGATCATGCATGCACGCACAGAAGACCAAATTAAACACTATTGTAGGGGTAGGGTGACCTAAATTATAATGACTCCATTTCCGAGAGAAGCCCTACCTGGTAACGAGCATCCGAATATTTTTTTATATATTAAATATTAATGGTAGGCTATATTAATGGTAGGCTCGTAGTCAAAAGGCAGGCTTGAATTTTAATTGTTAAATACCGTTGAGAGAGTCCTGTAAAATCGGGAAAGGGCAGACGTGCCTGTTCCACTTTCATCTTTATCCCTACACGGAAAGTCGCTGATCATATAGGATGTGTGCAATTTTCTCGAATGCCATGCCGGCATTAGGGATTATTCAAATAAGTTGTTTAAAAATATATGGAGAATTATTGTTCTGGAATGGTAGTGTAGGATGAGGTCAGCTGAGAGTAAAAATATGTGCATAAACTGAGAAGGAATTTTATTTTGTAAGAGTGTCCAAAAATTTGTGAAGAAATTAGAGAAATTTGATTAAAACAAAGTAAATGAATCAGGATAATATGTACTGGGTGTCAAAGAGTTGAATTTCATTTCATATGACGCTAAGACATCCATAAGAAGACGCAATTGTTAATAATAATTATCTAATGGATAGGTTCGAGCAGATTTTTTTTAAATTTGACAAAGATTATTAAACTGTACCAAAAAAGGAATATGAAATAAGAACATACATAAAACACAATAATACTTGGTCAAAAAGTACACAGCCTACAAATATATTTATTTAAGTACAAAATACCCAAATACCCTGGATGCTTACAATTTTACCATTTTATTTGGAAAAGCTGAAACTGAAATCCTTAAGTACAAACTTTTTAGACAAGATTAATAGTAAAACGGTTAACATCCAAAATACAATTAATAATTAAAAGAATATCTTAGAGTGGGCGGCTCTTGGTCTCAAAGACTGCATGCTCTTGAGGACGTTGGTAGATTTGTGTGATCCGGACGGGGAATTCAGAGGTTTGATTCTCCACCTGTAAAGTCTGCATATCATTTTGAAAGTGTGGTTTATACTTGTCGCTGTGGCTGCAGGATGGGACAAAACGATGATAATGGGGATTTCGTCTTTCCTTCCGCGCAATTCAAAAGTCAGGCCTTGATATCTTCTTTCGATCAAGTAAAGCCTTCCCCTGCTTTTCTTCATTCTGAATTATTTCAATTTCTTCAAAATACTAATGCAGAGTACAGAGCTAGAACCTTCCTCTTTCGGAAATATTAAAGCTTTGTAATTTAATTCTGCATGCAATCTTTAAAGAGTACGAAGAAATTAGCATTTGCTGAAAATTGGATGTGCATGAAGAATTTCCGGAACTATTTGTTCGAATGACATAAAAGCGAAAAAGGTGGCAGTCGCTGTGTAGAATGACATGCTTTCTTCAGCAGCACCCTAACTAGCTGCAGGCTCCCCTTTTCTATTGCTTTTCTTCCCAAACATGTGATATATTATCTGCACTTTGCTTTTGTTGCAATACCCTCAGTCCTACTGTCTGCAGAGTTTAATTTCTAAAGGATATTGCAGTCACTTGTGATGACGATTTCAATTTTGTTTGCCTCTCCCGCTAAATGATGAAACTATAGCAATACACTTGCGCAATAAATCAAGAACTGGTCTTAAGACGAAATTTAGAAGTGCACATAAACTATGGTATCTGATTATAGCCTGCCAGATTTTCACTCGCATTAGGCACCATAGTTGAAACACTCGCCAAAAACTTGGGAAATATTTCGCATGGTGAGTATTTCTGTCAAAAATTTACAGACTTCACTCTCCTAGTTTTTGGCCAAAATCTCTGCCGTAGAAGAATAAAGTGCCTGGGATGCAAAAAGAAAAAAAAAGTTCATTCTAATTTCCCGAGCACTCTGGTTGCAGGCAGGGGATAAAAATACGAGATTTTTCCATATGACAACTCTTAAACACTGGGCAGAAAACCGAATTGCTCATATTCAATCTGATTTAGGCAGAATTGATAACGAAGGAGAAATTAGGAGTGAAATGGTCAGGTATTTCTCTACTCTTCTTTCTTCTGATCTGGAGCTGAGTTTATTGGATCAAGATTTTCTCATCTCTGCTATCCCCTCAGTTCTTGATGATTATCTTAATAAGTTCCTTTCAGCCATTCCTTCCCTTAAGGAGATTAAAGATGCGGTCTTCTCTTTTGAGGGGGGAGAAGTCCCCTGGCCCAGATGGTTTTCCCATGTTTTTCTTTCAAAAATTCTGGCATATTGTGGAAAGGGACGTTTCTAATGCTGTCAAGGAGTTTTTTTGGCTCTAAATCTCTTCTTAAGGAAATCAATGCCACGTTCCTTGTCCTTATCCGTAAGAAACTAGGAGTTGACACTATGGATTGTTTCAAACCTATCAGCTTATGCAGCTCTTTCTATAAGATTTTCTCGAAGGTCCTTACTTCTAGATTATTGTCTTTGCCCCCTTCTATCATTTCTCCTCAACATAATGGCTTCGTTCCTGGGAGACAGATTCTTGACTCTATTATCTCGGTTCATGAGAATATTCATACACTTGAAAATTCTAACAAGCAGGGCTTCATCATGAAGCTGGATCTTTCTAAAGCCTATGATCGGGTGGACTAGTGTTTCTTGTGTAAGGTCCTTAAAGCTTTTGGCGTTGGAGAGCAGGTGGTCCAACTGATTATGCAACTCATTTCCACATCCTCACCTGCTGTCATTGTTAATGGGGCCTCTTCTAATTTTTCAAACCTTCTAGTGGGCTCAGACAAGGAGACCCTATCTCCCCCATCCTTTTCATGATAATGGCTGAAAGTTTGGGGAGGTATATTCACAAACTGGTTTTGGATGGGAGAATACAAGGACTTATACCTTCCTCTACTAACCTCACTTGTTCCCATGAACAGTTCATGGATGACACCATCTTGATGGGCACCTCTTCAATCAAAGAAGATAGAAATATGAAGATGGCTTTGAATACTTATACTAAGATAACTGGAGAAGTGGTCAACTAGAACAAAAGCTCCCTTTTCTTCATCAACACTCCGACAGAAAGACAACGCAAGATATCTAACATTATGAGCTGCAATATTGCTGACCTCCCATTGTCCTATCTAGGGCTTCCATTGGGACTAAAACCTCTGGACTCTTTTTGGAATTCCCTTATTGATAGGTTTAATAGGAAACTTGTTGGCTAGAAAGGATCGCTACTGAGTCAGGCTGGAAAAGTTCAACTTTTGAAGATACTCTTCAAAATATGCCTATATATGCCCTTAGCCTTTTTAAAATCCCCTCAAAGTTTGCTGAGACTATAGAAAGAATTCAAAATAGGTTTCTCTGGTTAGGGGTTAAAGAGAAAAATCATTTGCCCCTTGTTGCTTGGGACAATGTATGCAAACCCAAGAAATTGGGAGGGCTGGGCATCAGGACAATCAGAACTGTTAATAGGGCTCTGTTGGCAAAACAAATTTGGAGGCTCTATGGGGAGGTGAAGGAATGGAATATGATTTGGAAGAGCAAATATCTTTTTGCTACTCCTACCCTTGAAGACTTTTTCACGACTCCCCTCATCATAAATGGCTCCCGCATTTGGAACAGTGTGCAGAAGGTTAAAGATTTTGCTGCTCAGGGCAGAAAGTGGAAACTGGGAGATGACAACAAAATACGATTCTGGGATAATTGCTAGTTGCTGGAAAAACCTTTGGTTGATTTTCTAGCCTTCAATCACCTTGTGGATATTTGCAAGAATTCTTTTGGTACTATGGTTAGTGACTATTGGAGGAACCAGGCTTGGGCTAATCTGGTAGCCATTGATCCTGCCCTTGGTTCTATTAATGCGTCTCTCTAGGCTTGGTTTATCAGAACTGGTACTGCTGACTCCCTTATCTGGGCTTGCAACCCCAATGGCAGGTACTCTGTTTCCTCTGCTCTTTCTCTTTTACATAATGATATGGGCCGTCCTTTCTGGTCCTGCTCTTGGGTGAAATCCCATATTCCTAAGATTAATATCTTTTACTAGCTTTTTCTCCAAAATAAGGTCCTTACTACTGACAACCTATGCAAAAGAGGGTTTTGTCTTCCTAACAGATGCTATCTATGCTTGAATGAAGAAGAATCCGCTTCCCATCTCCTTCTCCATTGTTCCTTCTCCTGGGAGGTTTGGTCAAGAGTATTTTAGAGATGGAATCTTTGCTGGACCTTTCCTGGATCTTTACAGGATTTCTTTCTTCAATGGAGCTGTCCGGTCTCGCACAAGGCTGTCAAAACCCTCTGGTCTCTTTCAGCGCCTCATTATTTGGAATATCTGGAAGGAACGCAACACCATAATCTTTAGAGATTAATCCTCTCCCCCTTTGGTTGTCGCATAATTTTTTTTTAGAGTATTGAATGAGAATTTCTTTCTTGCCATCAAGAATTCCCCATCTGTGATCTCTTCGGAAGAGGAGCTTAGATTAATTGTAAACTGGAATATTGCAAACTTGAAAAGTGAAAAAGGAGAAGAAAACAGAAGGCCTTGTCTTGACTTCACCACCTCATGGTTGGGTGAAAATAATTTTTGATGGGGCTACTAAAGGTAACCCTGGCCCTGCGGGTTGTGGAGTTGTCAGAGATGAAGATGGTAATTGCATTGGTGCCATAGCCTTCCCATCGGGGACTCAATCAAATCATGTTGTTGAAGCTATGTGAGCCCTCCATTTTCTAACTCTGGCTAGAGACCTACATAGTAAGAATGTCTGGTTGGAAGGTGATTCAAGCAATATTATTAAGTGGATAAAAGGGGACTACAAACCTTCATGGACGATAGATCATATAATAGAGAAGGCTAAAAGCATAATACAAACCTTTGATAAATTTTATTTATCACATGCTTACCAGGAAATTAATAAGGTGGCCGACGGTCTGGCAAATCACGGTGTCAAATCAAATAAAATCATTACTTGGAAAGGGGAAAAGGGCCTTAATGAGGATATATTAAACCTCATTAGATTTGGTAAGACTAACAGTAAGGTTGGCACGATGTTAAGTTATGATGGAAATGACACATAGTTTCCTTGATAGCAGAGATAGTTTGCGTAATCGTTCGGAGGGACGAAGAATAATTAAGAGGATTTACTTCCCACATGTTTTGTGGGTTATTTGTTTCATTTGGCTCTCATTTGCCGGGCACGGCGAGTATAATTTTCTCTCAGATCTGTGTTTGGGTGCCATTGTCAATATGGGAGGAGAACTTAAGAGGGAAGAACCTGCAACCTGAGAATGGAAGGAGGGCAAAGTTTGGCGGAAGCTTAGAAAAGGAGGGGTTACCCCTTATTTGGAAAGGCTGCACAGATTTGACAAAGATATCACTAAGCTTTTTGCCGAAGGTTGGGAGAATGGCATTGTCTGTCTATGTGGTAAGAAAATCAATCTCACGGTAAATACTATTGCGGAAATTACTGATCTTCCGCTTACCGGTATGATTTTCTTTAGGGATAGGAAGGTGTCTGATAGGGCTGTTAGAAATTTCCCTAAGACAGAAGAGGAAAGGAAAATCCTAGTGAAGAGTAATTCTAGTTTTTTTGATGCTGAACAAATTAAACCCATCTGGAGGAAGGTTCTTATGGTTATAACGGAGTATTTCACTATTGACGGACGCTCCACTAGAGTCCATAGCTACCACTTTGTGCTTTTAAATCATTCCAGGCACAAAAATCTGGTCTCTTTTCCCTTTTTTCTCCTCAGCTCTCTTAACTACAGCGTTAAGGAGAACGGGAAAAACCCTAGGAAGCTTAGGCTTCATAAGGGGTTGATCTATCTCATTTATGAGTACTGTAGGGACAAAGCCCCCGAGTCCATGCAGGGAACTATGATGCGAAGGAGGAGAAAGGAAATTAAAAAATGGAAGGGTCGAATGAGGAGAGCTCCAAGCTGCATTCTCCGCCTTCTCTGAAAAAAGCTAGAGGAGAGCCGAAATCTTTGGCTAAAAAATTTGATGAGGAAAAGGGAATGGAAATAGAAGAAGACAATGATGATGTGACCCCTATTGAAGATTCCCTTGTTGTTAAGCAGCTGGAGACTAAGAATGTTGAAGGTGAGGGCATGGAAACGGACGAGGAAGAAGAGGGTACGAAGGGTTTCTCTTGCTGGTAGGAAGAATTTGAGGAGGTATGTGGAAGGGGAGGGGATGGACACTAAGGAAGAAAAGGAAGAAGGTGATGGCCCTAACCCCGTTGAGGATTTTGTCCCTCATGATGTGGCTGTGGGTACTGTTTCTACTTGCCCTGCTGTGGAGAAATCTAAAGAAGTGTTCAAGGAGGATAATGAGAACCCTCATTCTGAGGGAGAGAAGACTAGAAAGGAGAAGAATGATTCTGGGAAAGTATCGGTTCTGGTGGACTATGAAGATTCTGTGGACCATGATATGGTGATCTGCCCTTCTGAGTCGATGAATTCTGATGCTAGATCTAAAGGGGAGCTGCTTGATGAGGAGGAGAAAGGTGTTAAAGAAGCGTCTGTCCAGTCAAGCGCCACGGACTTTAATGATAGAAGAGAATTCACTATAGATGTTCTTTAAACTGCTAAAGCCAAGGCTGTCTATTCCTTCCGCATGGATATGCAAAATTTTCATGAGATTAAGAGCCTTAATCTCAAATATCGGGCCCTCTCTGCTAAATTAGAGCTCCTCCAACAGAGTGTTGAAAATTAAAAAGATAATGTCATGCCTGCGACTGATAATATGTGGACTACTGAGGAAAAAAGAATGGTGTTGGATTGTGTTTCTGCTGAGAACAAAACCAAGGCTATGCTAGAAGAGAAGCTTAAGGATATGAGTTCCAAAGTGGATAAAACGAATAGTACTTCGAAGAAAATTCTCCAGCATAGCCATGATAGCATGAAGGTGTCGGCGGATAATCTCAAGGCTCTGTATGCTATGCTGGAAGGCTCTTTTCGGGAGAATACCAATGTCAATGTGGATCAAGATACTGAGGAGACTGCTGGTCCTAGTAAAAGAACCAGAGCGAGCCTCAAAATGAAAGTTGCTACTACGCCAAAGGAGCTCGAGGACCTGAAAGCTTTTGTCCAGAAGATCTCTTCTCGAGAAGAAGAGATTGCTGCATCCCTCAAGGACCTTGCCTAGTCTTGCTCGGTGGTGCCTTTCTTGCTTTGTGTTGTGCTGGTAGTTCTTTTTGTTTTTGTTGGTCATTAGTTGGTTGTTGGGTGGTCTGCTGGTCGTCATCAGTTTTTGTTCTGATGGACTTCTACTTCTTTATCTTAAGTCTATGTGGGGTCTACTGGTCTCCTAGTAGTGTTCTGTTTATTTTGGGATTATAATGCTCTATCTTATTTCTGCTCTGTTAAGGGTTTCGGGTTCCCTTCAAAACCTGTTTTTGCAATAATTGAAAACAACCGCATATTAGTTCATGGATCATTGCAAACGACTTGCTGAAGGAGCTCGTGCCAAACGTTTCAAGCCAAGTCATTAGAATTCATGGCGAAACTTTAGTCACCAGCCAATATCATTAACGGGGTGCATAAGAGAGTGATCGATGGCTATAAATAATAGCCATCACGATAGTAATACTAGCCCTCATAAAAATTAAAGTCTTGTTAGAAATGTGTACCCACTCTAATGTGATAATGTTTTTGCCATATTTCCTATATCGCCCCCGATGATTGAAATGGGAATGCTTTCTTATAGTGCCTTTCTTGAATGAAAGGTCACTTGTTAAATGTCCATATCTTCTCACTCTTTAATCACAACCTTCTAAATATTATCACTATCTATTTATTGTAATCGACCTTTACTCATATGCAATGGTGATTGTTAATTATAATTAATTTCTTTATTTAGACAGTGCCACATCACAATATGTCTTAATTGTTTTGATAAGTGTTCTTTATTTATATTCAACTTGGAATGTGATCGCAACATAAGAGATCTATTAATGTCTTCTGTGCACATCCATTGTTCTTTGCTAAATCAAGGTCAACGTAACCATTGCTCTATCAATATTAGTCGATGTTAACCATATAACTGATATCAATTGCCATTGATCTCGTCGACTATTACCTTGCTATTAATAATAGTCATTTTAATACGAAACATTTCATATTATTTAATAATAGGAATGATTAATATATAATTTAGATATTAAAATATTTCTTTCAAGTAAGTTATATTTATATTATAATATTATTATAAGTCCATTAATATACTAATATATTATACCCTTTTATTATTATAATAAATTATATTATTATTTATTCGTTTATTAATATTATTTATTATTAAATCCTGTCCTAAAAATGGGGACATCACAGTCTGCCCTTTCTCAAAATTGCTTGTCCTCAAGCTATGTTATTTCAATGTGAGTGGTGTTTTCTATGCAACTTTGATATCCAATTCAAATCCAATGACCTTGGAATGGTAATTTCAACTTGAGGTGAGAACTGCAATAAATCTAATATGAAAATATTCAATTTAAAACCCTAAGAATAATTCAAATGACAAAACTTATCTTGATTTACCATAGCCCTTTTCTGCTAAGTGTTTCTTTGCTTTTTGGTGAATGAACCTTCAGGGTTATGTATCCTCTGACTTAATTCCTTTCTAGGAGTCTCAACATTCGCCAAGAATGTTTCGACACTCACCAAGAATGTCTTTGATCAAGCTTTGACACTTACCAAGAATGTCCTTGATCAAGCCTTGAAACTCACCAAGAATGTCTTAATCAAGTTTTGACACTCACCAAGAATATTTTTGATCAAGCTTCGACACTCACCAAGAATGTCCTTGACCAAGCCTTGACACTCACCAAGAATGTCTTTGATCAAGCTTCAACACTCCCCAGGAATATCCTCGACCAAGCCTCGACACTCACCAAGAGTGTCTTTGATCAAGCTTCAAGACTCACCAAGAATGTCCTTGATCAATCCTCGACACTCACCAAGAATGTCTTTGATCAAGCTTCGACACTCACCAAGAATGTTCTTGACCAAGCCTCGATACTCACTAAGAATGTCTTAATCACTCACCAAGAATGTCTTTTATCAAGTTTTGACACTCACCAAGAATGTCCTTGATCACGCTTTGACACTCACCAAGAATGTCCTTGTTAATGTTTAGTAGCTAGATCGAATTCTAGCTCACATTATTTTAATTAGGAAAATTAAAATAATGAAATTAATTATCTAAATTAGGGAAAATTAATTAATGGATTAATTAAATAATTATGGATGGATTAATTATTTATTTAATTGGAGAATTAAATAAATAATTTATTATTATTTAAGTGAGCATTAAATAATATGGATTAATTGTTTATTTAATTTGGAGTATTAAATAAATATATGTTATTGGAGAATTAAATAATCACAATGGATTAATTATTTATTTATTCGGAGAATTAAATAAATAATTTATTGGAGAATTAAATTGAAAAGATAAATATTATGGATTAATTATTTATTTAATTAAGAAAA
>MU223226.1:3845855-3859990 GCA_018584345.1 Thuja plicata
AGTGCAATGATGAGCATGTTGGTCAGTCAGTATGGCAGGTGTTGCAGGAATTATCATCAAAATTATATTTGATAATTAATTGTATTAATTAATAACAATATGTTATTAATTAATAATAAGGCGATATAATAATAATACTTTATTATTATTATAATGATTTGGAAGTTTATATTATGAAGAGCAGTTAACTGATGATGGTTTTTGGAAACTATGGAGACCAAGGAATTATAAATACAGGCTCGTTTGTGAAGTGAAGGATCGAATATTGATTATTAAAAATTGTTCTTGGGAATTGTTTCTAATTATCTGAGCCCTAGCTGAAGGGTCAAATTAGTTTCTCGAAGACTGATTCTTCTTGAGCTAATAATCAATTGATTGTTGTTGTATAATCAATTGTCTTCAATCGATTGCTGTTGTATAATCTATTGATTTCTTCCTTCATACTGTTCTTCCTGTGGCTGGAGGAAAGGTTTAATTCTGAAATTGAACCGCCATTGAACTGTGGCCTGCTTAAGAGGTCAAGTTGTTATAAGGAAGAAGAGATCGCATTCCAACATTTAATCCAGCAGAGATTTGTGGAAGGTCGAGTTCATTGCTGATGTGTGGTTGCTGAAGGAAATCAGGCCATACTGGAAACCACGGCATGCTGCGCATACTACTACCTGCGGTAGACTGGGAGTCTCTTTCATACGCCACGACTGTTGGGCGGATTGCTACCCTTAGGCGGATTGGAAGTGGGACGTGGCAAATGGCAGATGCAGCTGCCTTACTAGCCGCGTGAGTTATTGTTGGGCTGCAACTATCACTCCAGCACTGTGTGGAGACTGCTGCAGCTTCCGCGTGGGGAGTTAAAGCTGATTTCCCCTCCACAATAAGCCGTGTGATACAAGGAGTGCATAAACAGGCTCCATTGTTATTAAATGTATTTCCTTCAATGAAAATATATAAGTGCTTTCATATGGGAAAGTAATTGTATGGGTGTATCATGAAATCTCCAGCTATTAATTAATTATGCTGCTAGATGTTGTAATGTTTTTACTTGAATGAAACCAGTAATAATCCAGAGGTCAGATATAGACATCGAACTCTTTCCAATTCAATGTATGCATTCTTGGTGTCGAAAATACAAAGGAATATTGGTGGACACAATTGTCAAGAGTTTTAAATAATTTCTTAGTAGCAAAAAGGGAATTGCCATTACAGTGTTTCCTTTCCAACTGTTTGACAAAATGTCAAATTCATGATTTGCATAAGAAATTGACGAAATTAGATGATTTAAAGATGAGGCCAAGTTAGGCTCATTACAGTGGTATCAAGGCTATTTTCTTGCCATCCTGTGGAGTAGGAAAATATTTATGAATGCAGACTTGCTGTTATATTTAGAGTGATCAGCACTCTCAAGATGGACAGGTACAGGCGGCTCAGCTCTGGGAGTCGGCACAGCAGTGCAGGAAATAAAAATAAAATAAATACATTAATGGAGAGTATGGAAAGACTTAGGCTTCATCAGCAGAGGATGGCGGAAAGACTGTCGGATTGAGAGACAGTAGACCGGGCAGCGAGATATATGGTTTCCGCTTTCAGTAGACCAACATCTAGATCACAGGGTAGGAGGCTTGAGTTTTCCCTGATAGGTGTCCGAGATGTAGATCCACCAGTACATAATATGACACCTACTCATGGGTTGGATGATAGACACTCCACACATAGACAGGTGGAAGTGTCAGCTCCAGTGGTAGACTGCAGTACTGAGCTTCAACAGGTTGAGGCTTTCTGAGTAGTTGCTGCAGTTGGTGCAGATACAGTTGATACAGTGGTTGCCTCTGATGGACCAGGTCCTCTGGAGGAGGGACTCGTTATCGGAGATTTATATATCAGCTGTCGTGGTGTAGCTTCGGAGCGTGAGGCAACACCCATCTCAGGTGGGATAGGCGAGAGCATGGAGCCACCTTGTTGTGGGGTTGATGATCCGGTGATACAGCGGAAGACGATGAATGTAGTAGATGTCAGTACCACACTTGATTGTATTGTCGAGACGGACGATGACTCCAGTTCTGATTGCCATGAGACTAGTTCTGTGGTCCATGTTGAGGGAGTTGCGGATAGTGGGAATGTTGTAGCATTGGAGGTTATGATGGTGGACTCTAGATCGCTAGAGGAGGATATCACTTTCGAGGACTGCCTTGAGGAGATGGAGTCAGATCTGGATAGCGGCAGTCCCGAGATAGAGTTAGTACAGGAGATGTCAGTATTCTCCTGTAGTGATGATTTGAGCATGGAGTCTGTGTATAATGGTACTAGTGTTGAGTTTGAGACAGTAGACACAGACTCATGCCAGCATGACCCAGATTCATTGGTTAATACAGAGTCAGATGAGGTTTCGTCAGGGACACCTGAAGAAGTAGAGCCGTTGCTAGCATCTGGGGTTGCTTCCGATACTTCTTATATGACTCCCGAGGTTGACTCCAGGATTGAGCCATGTCTGTATCAGACCTTGGGAGAGGACTCTGAGTTGTTGGAGAGTGCGGATGGGTCCCGGGAGTTGGATTACTTAGAGGATACAGAGGATGGGACAACTGATAGTGTTGAGGAGGTAGACTCTATAGAGGCTACCTCATGTACAGAGGAGTTTGACAGAGATGTGTCAGATGGGGGTACTCTGTTTGAGGACGCGAGTTCAGTTGTCAGTTCACAGAGCTCAGTTGACAGTTCACTAGGGAATAGTATTTCGGAGAGTACGTTGGGTACCACTTCCGATTGCAGTATGGACAACATGTCGGAGGCGTTGCATAGGAGACCGACTATTCAGAGTCATCATGTGACTAGTCAGTGGAGAGTTAGTGAGCGTAATATTGTCACTACATTTGAGCATTTTGATGTTGCTCAGCAACTGCTAGCTGTACATGGATGGGGTTCTCCTATGGACGATGAGCTTGGTGGTTGTTACTTGGCCCTTGCAGAGATTCATTCCTTACGGGAGGCCGTCAGGATTTTGAGACGAGATTATTTTCAGTTGGTAGCCGATCGAGATCACCTTGTAGAGTGGGGAAGTACGGCATATGAGGCACTCTTGGATAGAGAGGATGAGGTGAGTGAGCTTACTCGGGAGCTCACGACGACTTCAGTGGTTTTAGAGAGCACTCAATTGGCTCTCTAGGAGTCTCAGGCTTAGTTAGCAGAGGTGACTGTGGAACTGGAGCAGCTTCAGTCTACACCAGCACCCAATCCTGTACAGTTACATATTGTGGTGTCTGTTGATCTGATGATGTCCACAGTTGGGGTTGTTGGATGTGATAGCATTGGGGATACATCCACCCTTGACTTTACTGTTGGAGGTGCAGGTTCACTTCCATCGGATACTTGTGCAGTTGAGTTAGGCACTGCAGTAGAAGGTTGTAGTGTGCCGGACTTTGGGGTGGACATTGCGGGTGGGATGGATACTCTAGTTGGTAGCAGTACGTCAGGTGATACAGTACAGGATGTAGGCAGTGTAGTGGACCAGTCAGCATTTAGTGTTCCTGTTCATGACACTACTCCCTTGATTGCTTAGCAGGGAGGCACGGTATCACTTGAGTCAGTTGTTAGTGATCGCATAGCTGGTGATGATAGGCAGCTGGCGACATCACAGTTACACAATGACCAGTTATGGTTCCGAGGGGAGCAGTTGGATGCTATGTCCTATAGGTTTAACTGCCCGGAGTCATTCTTGGATCACCTTCTTGAGAGTTAAGAATTTCGTGAGGGATCTTATCGAGCTTCTGAGGGTGTTCTCATCCAGGGTACAGGCGCGATCCGACGTTTGGTGAGAGAGATTGTAGGTACTTTGACCACGATGCTCCCTCACAGAGAGTTTGAGGTTGGGTTTGCTGAGAGGGTCACCCAGGATCCTATCCAACCTATTTTGCAGAGTTCGAGCTTGGAGCCATCTTTGGGTTCACGACTAGGGAATGATGAGCCTTTGATAGAGAGCGGAGCCTTTTATTGTCGTTACATGGTGAGGAGTGCTCATTATTTTTCCTTCAATCCTCATGTTGATGAGTTGATGGCACACAGATGTGGATTGGCTCCTAGTCCTTATCATCCGTTATGGGATGGGCTCTCGCCATCAGCATTTGATGAAAGTTTTGGCTGCAAGTCAGTAGCAGGTGACTTGGAGAGTTACTGTGACTACAGAGATTATACAGTGGGCAGATATCCAGGCCCGGGTACAGTTTGGTACAGAGGTAGTCATCATTGTTGTGCAGAGGATCTACACACTCAGTACAGATTTGTTGGGTGTGCTGGGGGAGTTCAGTATATAGGGGATCCGAGTCTCCCATACATCTTGGGTTTTGATGATCCTGAAGTACACTTCTTTCGGGATTCAGGCAGAGACAGATTCAGTGCAGGAGTTTGGGTGAGCGGTTGTTTGGGGTTTCTCTACAGAGTTATCCGTTTTGCATTTTGGGTGATGCTATAGGAGCCTACAGTTTATGTCAATAGCAAGGTATACTTTTTTCTATGGGATCCAGGTGGATTGTGATGTTCCTTGTTCCGGTGATTGCTTGGGGACAAGCAATCTTGGGAGGGTGGACTGTGATGACCCTATTTTTAGCAGGTTGTGGCAGTGACTTGGTCAGCTCATCATCGCGACCCTTGTGAGCTGATGCAGGGTTTTGAGGGTCCCAGTTGGCAAACTTGCTATTTTTAGTAAGTCTGGACTTACTATTTTTAGTAAGTCAGTTGGTCAGTTTCTATTTCTGACAGGGCAGTATCGGTAGTGGTCAATTCTCCATACGATATTCAGTTGTGCAGTTTCTTGGGCTGGGAACTTACTATTTATAGTAAGTCTATTTTTGGCAGTTGCCATTTTTGGCAGTGTAGTGATGAGCATGTTGGTCAGTCAGTATGGCAGGTGTTGCAGGAATTATCATCAAAATTATATTTGATAATTAATTGTATTAATTAATAACAATATGTTATTAATTAATAGGCGATATTATAATAATAATACTTTATTATTATTATAATGATTTAGAAGTTTATATTATGAAGAGCAGTTAACTGATGATGGTTTTTGGAAACTTTGGAGACCAAGGAATTATAAATACAGGCTCATTTGTGAAGTAAAGGATCGAATATTGATTATTAAAAATTGTTCTTGGGAATTGTTCCTAACTATCTGAGCCCTAGCTGAAGGGTCAAATTAGTTTCTCGAAGACTGATTCTTCTTGAGCTAATAATCAATTGATTGCTGTTTTATAATCAATTGTCTTCAATCGATTGCTGTTGTATAATCGATTGGTTTCTTCCTTCATACTGTTCTTCTTGTGGCTGGAGGAAAGGTTTAATTCTGAAAGTGAACCGCCATTGAACTGTGGCCTGCTTAAGAGGTCAAGTTGTTATAATGAAGAAGAGATCGCATTCCAACATTTAATCCAGTAGAGATTTGTGGAAGGTCGAGTTCATTGCTGATGTGTGGTTGCTGAAGGAAATTGGGCCATACTGGAAACCATGGCATGCTGCGCATACTACTACCCGTGGCAGACCGGGAGTCTCTTTCATACGTCATAGCTGTTGGGCGGATTGCTACCCTTAGGCGGATTGGAAATGGGACGTGGCAAATGACAGATGCAGCTGCCTTACTAGCCGCATGAGTTATTGTTGGGCCGCAACTATCACTCCAACACTGCGTGGAGACTGCTGCAACTTCCGCGTGGGGAGTTAAAGCTGATTTCCCCTCCACAATAAGCCGTGTGATACAAGGAGTGCATAAACAAGTTCCATTGTTATTAAATGTATTTCCTTCAATGAAAATATATAAGTGCTTTCATATGGGAAAGTAATTGTATGGGTGTATCATGAAATCTCCAGCTGTTAATTAATTATGCTGCTAGATGTTGTAATGTTTTTACTTGAATGAAACTAGTAATAATCCAGAGGTCAGATATAGACATTGAACTCTTTCCAATTCAATGTATGCATTCTTGGTGTCGAAAATACAAAGGAATATTGGTGGACACAATTGTCAAGAGTTTTAAATAATTTCTTAGTAGCAAAAAGGGAATTGCTATTATAGTGATTGCCTGCCAACTATTTGACAAAATGTCAAATTCATGATTTGCATAAGAAATTGACGAAATTAGATGATTTAAAGATGAGGCCAAGTTAGGCTCATTACATATGAATGATTATGAATTCGCCATAAAATTCAAGTTGCCATAATAATTTGTGATGTTTGTCTGTAATCCTCCTAAGTCGGATTCACTTATATGTTTTCTTGGTATTTCCTTAGTGTTTAGTATATTGCTTCTTGAAGGGTTCAAATGTCGAAGAATGGATTGTCATTCCTTCCCCGGTCGATCTGCAATTAATACCTTGGATGGCGGCTTCGGCTTATGCAATCTATACACCTTTGTTGATTATTATTTCCCGATGGATAGGCAATTCAATCTTTAAATAATACTTGGAAAGCTTTATAAAGAATTTCTATTTGAATTGATTATATTTATTGCTGATTGTATTTCTGATTTGTTGTTCTAAATTGATGACCTAAATTGATATGCTGAATGCATTGTGAGTTGATTGTAATTTTTTTTCTTAGGCCTTCTCAAATGAACTGATCTCCCCTTTTATATCTTTAATTGCAGAAGAAAATCACATCTTTCCATTAACATCATAACCTTTACAGGGGATACATCCCTTCACTATTAATAGCTTCCTTTAGTAATCTTTGTAATGACTGGCTGTGATTGATCAATGAATTCCTCATTGTTTGATTCACATATGTACTTTTGCACACACTTTGTATTGCCAAATTGGGAAGAGGCGAATGTATTAGAATCATACCAACTCAGACTTAGCTCCATTTTTGTATTATTGCACTTGATTGCAGGCCCTGATTTATCTGTGAATATGAACTCACACCTCTTGTTGTGGCTCTTGCTCATGCGTGTACAGTGGACTTTGAACCTTGAGGTTGTTATCGATTTGGTGTCTTAGTGAAATTGTCTTGCAGGGGAGATGTTTTATGCCCTAGTTTTATCTTTTACCCTGCAGGATGGCAGAATCATGCTCTGATACCATTGTAATGTCCCCTAAGGATTTGAACAAAAACTTCACCTTTCCACTCTTATAATTTTGTCAAAAAGTTTACATGAATGTTTCACTTGATAATACAGATGTGATGGATTCATTTGCTGACTGGTGCGATCCCTTGGAGGATACAACTATGCAAATTAACATTATGATCCAAGGATAGTTGAAGTAGAGAATATGAAATATCTTCTAGTTGAGAAAATAGTATAGCAGCATCAATTACTCTCCTTAATATTCAAACTACGACACACATTTGTGGTCAGTTGCAAATTGTATATTTCGATGCAATGAATATAGTGGTCCTTGATCTAGACTCCAGCAGATGCAACTTCCTCACGCATTTTCAATGTCAACGCTAGCCTAAAAAATATTTAGTAGGAATCCACACGATTTATTTCCTTTCTTAAACTAGGGATCTGCGCACTCAAGACTCTTGATAAAGTCACCAAAGGATGGAAGTAACAACCGTATATCAATTCATGGATCATTGCAAGCGACTTACTGAAGGAGCCCATGCCAATCTTTTCAAGCCAAGTCATATTAGAATCCATGGCGAAACTCTAGTCACTAGCCAATATCATTAATAGGGTGCATAAGAGATTGATCGATGGCTATAAAAATAGCCATCACGATAGTAATAATAGCCCTCATAAAAATTAAAGTCTTCTTAGAAATGTGTACCCACTCTAATGTGTTAATGTTTTTTTCCATATTTCTCGTCTGATCTATGCCCCCCGATCATTGAAATGGGAATGCTTTCTTATAGTGCCTTTCTTGAATGAAAGGTCACTTGGTAAATTTCCATATCTTCTCACTCTTTAATCGCAACCTTCGAAATATTATCACTATCTGATTATTGTAATTGACCTTTACTCATATACAATGGTGATTGTTAATTATAATTAATTTATTCTTTACTTAGACATTGCCACATCAAAATGTCTTAATTGTTTTGATAATGAAATGAGGCAGTGATGTTGTTGAGATGGCATGATCATGCAATTACATCAATATAGATGTATCTATGTATGACATGGTTATACAACCATTGTGTATGTATGTATGATAGAGATGAATGTTATGCATATGTATATGATGGAATGTCATGGATGGATGCATCTATGTTGATGCCATTTGCATAGTGCACACATGATGATGGTTTCCAAAATTGATTATCAAGTCATCGGTCCATCATATAGCTCACTAGCTATGGTGGTGTTTACAAGTGATCATCTTGGTCATTTGTAGATATCATCATAGCTAAGGTGTCTACATGGTGGATAGATGCCTTGGTGATTGCCAAGCTCCATCTATCATAGAATTGTTTCTATACTATATGAAAATGAAGATTATATACAAAGACAAGGTATGTTCTTTTTCTCCTTGCCCATTTATTTACATTTGAAAATATTGGGATATCACAGGCTCCCCTCCTTCAAAAATGCTTGCCCACAAGCATTTGATCTTTCTGATTTGACTGGCAAGTTCTTGTACTTGAGGCATAACCGGAATGTTCCCTCTTTCTTCTTGATCATCTCAATCTTTGGATGATGTGATGTTTCTCTGTTTTGTAGGAAGAGGATCTCCTTGAGTCTAGAGAAGGTGCTGCCTTGGCTCATTCTGTTGAGGATGTTCTTTAGTGGGTAGGAAGATTGTGAGACTTCATTATTTCGGGGGCTTAATGTTCTTTCAACTTGCAACACATATAAGACGTATTTCTCGCCTTGCTTCTTGAATTTGAAAGTTTTCTAGTTGACATCTTGCTTAAAAGGGCCAATGTGTTTCATCCATGGGAATCCAAGGATTAATTCAATGTATCCTAGATCGAGAATATATAACTTTTTGGTGTAAGAGTAGTCCCAAATTTCTAAGTTAAGTATAGGAGTTATAGTGTCACTTCGTATGGATGGCTCATTTGCTAACCTTATGTTAATACCTTGGTGTTTGTATTTAGGTATGCAATGATCATTAACCCATTTTTGGCTAATGAAGTTGTGTGTATAACCACTATCTAAGAGTACTTTTATGTCTTCCCCACTAATTTGTCCTCTAATGTGGAATGTGCTATGAGAAGGTCCTTCCAAGATTGCTAAAAACCCTTCTTTATTTGAGTTTTCTTCATAGCTTCCTTCATGGATAGGTCGCTTATCAAATTCTTCTTTGATCTAGAAGAAGGGATTGTCGTAAATCATATTTCCTTTGAACTCGAGAGGGGGTTTTGTGTGATTTTATTATGATCCTTAATTTGGATGTTCTCTTCTTGCCTTAGATAGTGCATTCCTTGATGACTTCTCCCTTTAAGCGAGGGCGAGAGTGTGTCTTCAGATGGGTCCTCATCTCCCCACCTTGTTCTGGTTATCTTTTTATCTATTGGGGATTCGACTGAAGGGAAGGAATATGCTTTTATTTCCTTAGAAGTGATGGAGTTTCCCTTTGGGAGGAAGGATGGTGTTCTGGATTTGCTAGATTCATTTATATGGTAACTTGTAATTTCATCATTTTTTCTTGAACCTGTCTTCTTTGTGCATGACCCTTGAAAGGACGCAGGGGTTTCCTTATATGTTCTTTCAATGTACTTGTTGGTTCCCCTGAAACTTGCTTCTTTGGAGGATGTGTTGTGTTGTATCTTGGAACTTGTCACAGCTAGTTGATATTTTATTCTTAGTTCTATGTATCTTTAAGAGATAATTCATTTTTTAGGTTATTGTTCTCCCAGTCCCTTTTGAATTGTTCTTGCATATAAATGAAATCTGGTTGCTTGAGTGAATTGGTTGGGGGTGTAAAAGTGGGAATCCCTGGTCATGAGTTTCTTCTTAGAGAATGTGGTGTCTTCATTGTTTGGTTACTTTCTGAAGTTGGTTTTATGGCGACCTGTGTTAAAGCCTCAATAAGTTGGTTCATGGAATCTTGGATCCTCCTTTGTCCATTTAGGAATTGATCTAGTTTGTCGTTGACTCTTTCTTCATTGCTCATTGTATAATGTAGGACTTGGATGCAGGAAAAGTGGCTTTGATACCAATTTGTAATGTCCCTTTTTATCCAAATTGAGATACTATGTTAATTCCTTAATTCTATAATTATAACTCAAGTTAATAATGATAAAATGCTTTATTTGACACTTAATTCCAACTGCAAATGCTAAGTACAATGGAAATGAATATTAATTCCAAATGCATACACAAAATATAATGGAAATAGATATTAATTCCAACTGCTTATGCTTCCAATCAATTAGAAGGATTGCATAACAATAATCACAAATGATGTATCTGAGATGGCAATGAAATGTATGCTTGATAACTTGAACTTTTGTCTCTGATATGTGCTATTGATCCCACATTGATATACAGGTTGATGTAATGACAATGTTGTCTCTAATGCAGATAATATCGGGTACAATAATGAATGTGGATATTGTACTCTGTGTCTGATCAATCGTTATCTCTATGCGCTGACAATGAAGTCGTCTTTGATATGTCTTTTATTGATTATGCTTGTAGATGATGCCGTCTCTGATATAAATATAAATGCTTGCACCTTCGATTTCTTTTGGCAATCGGTTGCTCTAAATTGAACGATCCACAAGGGACTATTATATTTTATATTCAAATCTGTATTCAGTAATGTCCTCTTGCAATGATACGATATCCATATATATACATGATCGATCAAGTGAGGAGGCACGATGGAATGGCCGCCTCTCATAATAATAACAAATGAAGAGTCACCAATATTCATCGCAATAATCAGGATGATTATCACGGTGAATGCCATTAATCATATGTTATGAATTGTTAATGCCAGCTTGATTATGAGAATCGGCTAAGTGTGTAAATTCACAATAGTGCAATAATTGATGGATCGACTGAGTGTGAATACACACGATAATGCAATGATATATGGATCGCTGAGTGTGAATACGATAATGCAATGATATATGGATCGGCTAAGTATGGTAATGCAATCATGATTTATGATGCAGATATGATTATGCCGCAATAATGAAATGAGGCAGTGATGTTATAATGAGATGGCATGATCATGCAATTACATCAATATAGATGTATCTATGTATGACATGGTTATGCAACCATTGTGTATGTATGTATAACAAAGATGAATGTTATGCATATGTATATGATGGAATATATGGAATGTCATGGATGGATGCATCTATGTTGATGGCATTTGCACAGTGCACACATGATGGTCATCACATGATGATGGTTGCCAAAACCGATCATCAAGTCATCGGTCCATCATATAGCTCACTAGCTCTAGTGGTGTTTACAAGTGATCATCTTGGTCACTTGTAGATATCATCATACCTGAGGTGTCTACATGGTGGATAGATGCCTTGGTGATTGCCAAGCTCCATCTATCATAGAATTATTTCTATACTATATGAAAATACTAATTATATACAAAGACAAGGTATGTTCTTTTTCTCCTTTTCCATTTATTTACATTTCAAAATATTGGGATATCACACTAGGAATCAAAGCTTTCTAGGAAAAATGGTGTAGCTATTTGAAATGACCCTAACCGGCCATTTACTGATTTTTCCCAATTAATCTCATGCAGATTTAAAACAAACAATAACATGCAAATAATCTTCGAACCCAAAACAATAACCAGCAGATATATATATTCAAATAACCAGCAAGTACATTCTCATGAAAACCTCAGAAATATGGTTTTGTATTATACAACGGCAATACAATAACCAAACAGTACAATATCCAAACTGAAATATAGAAGTAATAGTGAGATCGGCTGGTCAAGAACCTGATGAAACAATGGCGAACTCTGAAGTGAATCCGCACTGGGATGAATCGGGTTTCCGTCCAATCCACCAAGAAATGCTGAAGGTTTCCGTCCTCAGATTTCTGATTTGATAGCTGAAGCTTCTCGAATTCTCAAGGAGAAATAAAATCTCTAATACTGAAGCATCCTCAATGAGTCTCCAAAACCTCCTCTTATGGCAGCAGTTGTGACTCTTCAGTTTCCCCACTGTGACTCTTTGTATGCCCATTTCGTCTCTTTATAGATTCACTTTAAGTCACTTTAAATAAATGACTGTTGAGTTATAAAGTAAAATAATAAATAAGTGAGGAAATCATCCGGCATTAAAACGGGAGCCCAAACAAGCTCGGATGCTGTCGTGTGATAGCTCGCCGGAAAGCTCTCGACGAAACGCTCCAAGTCCACTACTAAAAAGCCGAGAATTCTGACCCTTGCTGACTTACTATAAATAGTAAGTTCCCTGGAAACCTGCAGAAATTGCACCGAATGGTCTGGAACTGAAACCACCAAGGCCAATTATCCCCTGGAACACTGTCACGCCACGGTCATCCCTTCGGATCAAGGTAAATAGGCTAACAACACGGCTCAATATAATGTACCCCAAAAAGGGGACATTACAATCATCCCTTCTCGGAGACATCCCTTTTTGGGGTACATTACAATCATCCCTTCTCGGAGATTGCTTGCCCTCAAGCAATCGGTGTCTACCCACTGAGATCAAATACCGGGATCCCAAACCAACCTCTGGGAGGCGACTCCACCAACCAAACGTGTGAAACTGACCCAGTCATCATGCTCCGATCTATGAAGCCACTCATACAATAACCAACCAGCAGCCCAAATAATGTCAGGATCCCAAATCACTGCAAGATTTGTCGAACCAATCTGCCCTGTGCTGCTAACATCTGTAAGAAGGATCTCAACCCAACTGAGAACCTCACTCCAACTGGGATCTCCCGCACCTCTACCGTCATATGCCGGAGAAAACCAGGTCTCCTGTCGAGCGGCTCCAAAAATGAGAACCAGTCGCGAGTATGCCCCTCCTGGATCCCACAAGCAAAAGAGCCATACAACTTCCCAGCTGACTGAAATAGCTTGATGCTCACTGTCCCAACTGAGTGACATATCGGAAGTATCCATCTGCCATAAAGCTGCCCCTCTGGTATGTAATCTGAACCAACAACTATGTCGAAAGGCAAACTGTCAAGATTGCTAGATAAGGCTCCCACCTGTGACGCACTGAATAGCTCTGCTGGAAACCCCAAATCAGCATAAGGATTCCGTGACTGTTTCTCAATACCCAGAGTCATACAATGTATACAATTGTGTGAAAATTTCACACTAACCAGTATAACTAGCATACCAAGCTTGATAACCCCGTACTGGATAAGTCCTACTTGATCAACATCATTACTGAATGGTAGTGTAAGAAGAGAAACACCACTCACCATGCCGCGAGACAAAACTACCTCTCCCGGATTGTGGGTACATAAACCACGTTGCTCATCAACTGAGCTCATCCTGCTACTCCAACCTGGTGACCAAGGCTCACCTCTGATGCCTGCACCCGGGTCCCATACCCTGCAACTAACATCGTCCTCCTCCTGGGAATAGGAAGTATTTCTCTCATCTATCTCAAAGAGGGAATTATCAATAGTCAACCCCGCACCCATATCAAACAAGGAGTTATCCACCATCTGGAAGTGGTCCAACTCATCAAGGAACTCCCTGTGACCCAACGATCTTCTTGGACAATTGTCCAAGTCATAGGTTTGCTGAATGCTGTCAAGCTCCTGAACCACCTCCTGATAGAATTCAGACCTATCCCTATCATCCTGTTCCCTGTATTGGCTAGAGACCACAATCTGATTCCTCGCCTCTTGTAGAGCGATACGAGTGTGCTCCAAAGTGCTCTGAGTAGCACTAAGCTCCCTATTGAGCTTACCGATCTCAACCTCCTTACTCCTCAACTGCTCAGCATAATTCCCGGCAACCTATAACCGGTGGTCACGGTCTGTAAGTAGTCTCAAATATTCTGACTTCCAATCCTCAAGAGCCGTCCTGACTCCCTGTAAACCTGCAGTATAGGATCCAATCCCTCTGTCGTCTTGCCCTTGATCTCTCGGAGCTGTCCTGTATAGATCATCAATGATCTGGTGGGTGCTATCATGGTGAACCAGGGCTGCAGTAATAGCATCATTATTGACCTTCAGCTGACGCTGCAAGGTATGCTTCTCATCGTTGTCATTTTT
>MU223226.1:3863397-3875410 GCA_018584345.1 Thuja plicata
GTTGAGTTATAAAGTAAAATAATAAATAAGTGAGGAAATCATCCGGCATTAAAACGGGAGCCCAAACGAGCTCGGATGCCGTCGTGTGATAGCTCGCTGGAAAGCTCTCGACGAGACGCTCCAAGTCCACTACTGAAAAGCCGAGAATTCTGACCCCTGCTGACGTACTATAAATAGTAAGTTCCCTAGAAACCCGCAGAAACTGCACGGAATGGCCTGGAACTGAAACCACCAAGGCCAATTATCCCCTGGAACACTATCTCGCCACGGTCAGCCCTTCGGATCAAGGTAAATAGGCTAACAACACGGCTCAATATAATGTACCCCAAAAAGCGGACATTACACTATTCTACAAGCACAAATTATAGCATATGTTGATGAGGAAAAAAGCTACTCAAGCAACAAACTGCTAATCAAACTGTCTTTTGTTAAAGAAAGGATCTTGAAGAATGAAGTGTTCTCCACTACTTTCTAATCTTCAACCTTTGGGAGCCACGCATTTTTGTCTTTCTTGAAGAATCCATGACCTTTACACATAAGAGATCAAAGAGACCATTGGAGGTGACATTTTATAATGAGCCTTTAGAGATTGCCTATCAACACATAGCAAGATGTCTCTTTGCAAATATATTAGCTTTCTTTGTTGTTTACTCACCATATTGGCAACAAATGATGAAAGCAATTTATGAGGCTCCAAAAGGGTACAAGCGCCTGGTTTTTCAGTAAGTGTGTAGCACCTAATTGGAAAAAAGGTGAAGTTCATAGAGGATTCATTCAATCCCATAAGGGATTTGTGGGCTAAAACATGGATGTCCATAGTTTTCGATGGATGGAAGGATGCAAGAATCAACCATTGTCAATGTTATTGTAGTGTTTTGTAAAGGAGCAATGTTTTTGAGAGCAATGGATTGCGAAAGGGAGGTGAAAGATGGTGCATTTATTGCTAACATTTTTCATGATAGTCATTGTGGAAGTGGGGCTTTGAAACATTTCTCAAGTCATAACAAACAACACCAAAAATTGTAGAGTAATTGGTTTAGTAGTTAAAGAGAATTAATCACATATTTGGACACTTTGTGTTATTCACTCTCTAAAACTTATGCTACAAAAACTCCACACCAAAATTGATTGGATCAAACAGGTGTATGCCAAAGCCGAAGAGATCCAAATGTTCATCACCAATGACCATATGTAATGATTTATTCTTGTCTATAACCTAATTCTGTGCAAATTCTTTTCAAGACTCAACTGAGGTAATTTTGTTGAACAATTGTCTTTTGTGAATGTAATTTGATGAATAGTATAATGTTTGTATGTTGATGTGTGAAGTATTCATATCATGTTCAAATAGTCTGATGCTCATTCATGAAATGAATTAAGAATTTAAGATTCATTGCATAATTGACAAGTAGAAGTCAGATTTACCATTGTTATACAACAAAGATCAGAGAGAGTTTTCTTACAATATTACTCAGAAGGGATTACTAGGTTAGTGTTCAACAATATTGAATAACATAAATAACCTTTCTCATAACTAAAATGCATCTTTTCCGATGCATACAACACACTGCTTATGTGTTCACTTCTAGCAATGTTGAGAAGATATAATAGATACAGTAGCAGATTGATTCCATGCACACATTCAGGTATAGGTTGTCTAGAAATTCACAAACAACAAAGAAGAAAACCAAATTCTGATACAAATAGAGGTGGTCAAGAATGTTGACTTCTGCTACGTCCCTCTCCATTAGATTGTTATCTTTGGTGTTGAACTAATGCTACCTAGCAATCTCTAAAAATTCATGTTTTAACTCTAATATTCCACGGCTAGCCAAACTTTTATTCTTGATCAGCATCATCTCTTTCTATTCACCTCTGGACTGCTCAACTAACACAACAGGAAAGGTATTGTTAGCATGCAGCAGGTAGATTTTTTCAACGACATCAACTAGGATGGATATTTCACTGTTGTAGCCGATCTTCTTCAGAAGGGTTTCCATCCTCTAGAAGGTTGAAAAATCAATCTTCAAAACTCCAAGGGTTTCTCCAAATTCAAAATATCATAATCTTCAATATATCTAAATGAGAGCCAAACATCTATTATATAGTCTCAATGAGAAATTAGGGCAACTTAGAAAATAATAAAATAATAGTATTTGGCCTTTGTTATTATTTCACTTATCTCAAGTGGAGGTCAACCCTTTTGCTCATAAAATATTATTTAAATATTTATATTCTTTTCACTTTAGATGGACACATAAATAATTAAAATATTATTTTACCTCCTTAGCTTTGACATCCACTTTATTTCACTTCACTGGCAAAGTCACTTATTAAAATATTTAGGTGAAATTTTAAAATTTTATTTCCCAACCTTGAAAAATTCACCAAGTCTTGAAACTCAAGACACTGTACTCTATAGCTGAGGCAAACTAAGTGTTTTATCCATTACCAGAAAGAGCACTTACCATAATAATAATAATAATATGCTAAAAATAGAAATTCATCCAAATGTCTGCAATTGACCTTAATCCATTTGAACTCGTTGGCGACATCAAAATACTTCTTAGAACTAGCTAACACCAACCATGAAAATCATCAGTGGGTGCATTACAAGAGAACTTGAAAAAAGGGACATTACACCATATGTCACAAGGCATAGAACATTTTTGAAATCAAAGTTGTTGAAGGTAAGTGAAGCAATAGGATATTTTAAAAAATATGTTTCACTTTAGTAATTTTTATTTTATTTTATTTTCATATAGTTTGTTTAGCCTATTTTGCCTCCAAAGCATGTGCCTTAAGATGATTTGTGAAGATTCAAGAGGTACTTTCTAACATGGTCATTATCCCAAATTGGTCCATATGGAGGTGATCTAGCACTATAGGGTAGAAACTATTAGATAGATGATCCTAGATGACATTTGGTGGGATTGTGTTGAATATCTCCTTAGTTTCTCTGAGCCCATATTGAGTATGTTTCGGTATTCTGATGTGGATAGGGCTTGTTTGGAAGAGATAAAATAGCATTGACTCAATGATTGAGAGGATGAAAGCCATCATATATGCAAAAGAGCAAGATCTTAAAGAAACAATTTTCAAAGAACTACGCAAAATTATTGAAGAGAGATGGAACAAAATTACCAACCTACTATTTCTTCCTGTCTTTGCATTGAGTCCAAATACTAAAGTGCTGAGGTTCTTTTTGTATTGACAATGATTGCTCCATATGGAGATGATAATGTCACCTAAGGGGAAAAGGAAACACTTCGTAGATTCTTAATTGATCTTGACATGCAGGATGCAATTAGGATTGAGTTCATGGATTTTGTATGTTCCAACTACTTTAGTATTGATGACCCTTGTGAAAAGTATAATGTAGATGCTCATAGTTGTGGTACTTCCATGTCCAATTATTCACACACCTACAACCTCTTGTGATCAAATTAAGTTTTACAAAAATAATTCTCTTAAGTATCATTTTTATTTTATAATTCTAATTTTAATATTTTATAGCTCTTTAACTCTCTAATTTTGTATCAATAGGTTGCTAGTTCATCCACATCTAACAGGTATTGGAGCACGTACTCCTTAATCCACTTAGTAACATGCGATTGATTACAATAGAAAAAAGATAGAAAATTTAGTTTATGTGCATTCAATTTGGTGTATTCTTTCACACAAGCAATGTGGTAACAAGGAAGTGGGATATCGAGCTAGAGCACATTGAATTGTACTCTTCCACTTCCCACCTTGCAGCCCTTGATGTTGATGATGAGCTAGCTAGTGAGCACAAGAGTGCCAATTCTAGTGGCACCGTTTGTGGTTCTAATAAAACCAGTACCTACATCATCTAATATAGATGGCGGTGATGACATTTTTGAAGATCCGTATGATGATGCTTGATCAATGATGTTTGATTGTTGACACTTGAAATTATTATTTTTAATTTTAATATATATCATGACATTTAAGTTTTACCAATTGACATTGTAATATTTTTTATTTTCTTGGTGGTTTTGTTTTTTATACAATATATGATTTTATGTTGTATTCTGAACTTAATTACTGCTGTAAATATATATAATTTTTATTTTTATATTTTTTTATGGAGGAACCTAAAAAACAAACCTGACCCCCAATTTTTATTTATTGAACTTGTGAACCTAAACCTGAACCTGTACTAGGACAGGTAACATATTAATTGATCTTTATGCAAGTAAAATTCAAAAAAATAATGACCCTAAAAGAACATTTTAAAACAGGGTGCATGATATTTATTAACCCTAAAACAGCATTTAGAATTTTGTAAGCCTGAGGAACAACGTTCATAAATTCAAAATTTGAAATAAAAAAGCATTTAAGAACCTTAAATTTTGGAATAAAACAAAAGAAACAGCTACATGAATCACTCATTGACATTTACGTTGTTTGAAAGAATATTGCAATCCCAAACACGTTGTATTTGAGTCTTAAAATCTTACCTTGATGGATGACAATTGACAAGCTCACACTAAATGTAAATAGAAAATTATTGATTGTGATTTCAATTACATTTAGTTTTCTAGGGAATGTTGAATGTTGGAGAGGCCTACTTCCATATTAGGGTAAGGCAAGTAGATATTGTTTTCTAAAATATATGTTCTTAAAAAAAGTAAAATATTTTGAATGATTCTTGGGAAGGGGGACTCTTGGCTTTCCAAGGGACAGCTGGGAGCCACTTGGTCTCCCCTTGTAGGATAAAATCTCCAAGGACATTCCTTTCTTTGTAGGGTGATCCCACCCTATATGCAGTGATGGAGTGGTCGCAGGGGGATGTCTCATGCTCGTTGCATCCTAGGGACATCAATATCTCTGAATTGGGGGTTTCATGGAGTGGGGGGGTAAAGGTGGGAATGGTTCCTTGTGGAACACTCATTTTTCTATGTATAGGTTAAAACTTCTCCAAAACCCTGCAAACCATAGCATTGAAGAATTTATCTGGAACACATCTAACTTGGCCACACAATTTTCATTTTATTGGCTGCTGATAGCAATATTTAATGATGAAAAGGTAGACTACATTGGCAGGGGGATGTCTCATGCTCGTTACATCCTAGGGACATCGATATCTCTGAATTGGGGATTTTATGGAGTGGGAGGGCAGAGGTGGGAATGGTTCCTTGTGGAAAACTCATTTTTCTATGTTTAGGTTAAAACGTCTCCAAAACCCTGCAAACCATAGCATAGAAGAATTTATAAATAACAAATCTAACTTGGCCACACAATTTACATTTTATTGGCTGCTGATAGCAATATTTAATGATGAAAAGGTAGATTACATTTCCAGCACATGTTTTCAAATTATAAATTAATCAATCTGTTCATCAGGTTGTGGTTAGAACTTAGAATCTTCACTAATTAGGGGAACTAGAGTTGAGCTTTTGGAAAATTCAGAATAAATGGAGTGGAATTTGTGAGTTATAGTAGGTAACATTCTAGAAAACGGATTTTCCCAACAGTCTGCTATCAAGCATCTCCATGTTTAGATCATTGCATTGAAGAGCCTTCATTTTATTGAAGAACATTGATATAAGTGTATAGACACGTAAATCTGATCATTAAATATTTGATCACACTAAATCATATTAACCATTCTTCTAGAGTTGTCATATCAATTAAATAATTTGTTTATTTAATTAATCCCGCCTTTTGTCTATAGTCCTGGGTAAATTAATTAATTTAATTTATCTATAGTGTCATCCCATTTAATTAAACAAATCTGTACATTTATTTAAATAAAATCCCTTTATCCCTTTTTCTCTATTTTCTCTATTTTGAATTAAAATTAACTCAAAATTCATAAAATCCCCATTCACTTGCACATTCGTAAAAGCCCACTTGCATCATTAATCCCTCTTTTGATTAAGTAAATGTTATCATTTACTTAATTAACTCCCACTTTTTCCACTTGGAATAAAAAGGAACTAAAAATTCTTCCACTCATTCTCTCTATTCCCATCACATCCTCCTAACTTTCCCACTTGCCCTCTAATCATCTTTCATTAAGCCTAATCTCCTTCCTAAGCATGTGCACATTCCTAATTATAAGGATTAGGCAACAAAGTCAACCCCTTGTCCACCTCAACCATAATGCCCAACCATATTTGGTAAGGACCCAAATGGGTCTCTTACACTTTTGTCCCCTCCAAAGAACATTATATTTTTTGTTCCATTCCCCAACATTCCTTTGGAGTGTGAGGACAAGAAGTGCCTTTATGGAAAATCTTCCTCCCAAACTCCAATGCCCTGTCATCCCCTCCAAGGATAACATTTGTCAATCACTTATAGAGTGTGAGAACCCTAGCCATTCTCCACCCTTGATTCTCTCCTTTCCATCTTAGCCCTCCATTCCCATTCCACAACCAAAACTCTCTTCATTTTATTCCCATTATGCAACTTTCAACTTATGCAACTACACTTCAACTTTGGAGCTCACCATCTTGAGCTATCTATTATCATCCTTTGCAAGCTTGAGCAACTATGGAGAATTCTCATATCATTATGCTGTCAAATTCATCAACACACATTCAACACTACAATCTTGGACAAATCATTGCAAAAAGGAGACTACAAATTGCTACTTGGGTTTGCATTTGTTGTTGTTTTTAGTATTCTTTTTTGACTAATCTTGTATGTTTCTTTGAAGTTGTGATTTGAGTGTCTTTTACTAGTTATTGCATTCTCCTTTGAATTACATTTTCCTTGCACACAAAGTGAAATTGACAGTTTTCACATTGTTTGCTTCTTTAATTCTAAGACTGTTCAATTTAAACTGAATTCCTTGAAAATCTACAGATAGACTTTAGTCTTCCTGAATATATAATGATTGCCAGAATAATTAAGTTGCATGGGATTATGCTGTTAGTCTTGTGAGTGTCTAGTTTTTTCTTGTATGCGCTTGACCATCTCATCTGTTTTCCAACATTACTAGGAGCATTGGGATTATTTAACTAAGCTGACATACTTTCATTTGTTGCCCAAATTTTCAGTATCATGCTATGTACAATAGATCTATCCAGGATCCAGCTGGTTTTTGGGCTGATATTGCATCTCAATTTCACTGGAATGCTAAATGGGACTCAGAAATTTGCTCTCAGAATTTTGATGTGCGCAACGGACAAATAAAAGTTGAGGTAAATTCAAAAGGAATTTAATATATTCTAAGTATATTTTTACAAGAAATCTGCTAGTTTGTCCAAGGGGTTTAGCTTAGTTGGTTGAAGCAATGAGTTCTCATTGTGGAGGCCCTGGTTCAAATCCCAAGAGGGACATCTTTGTGGAATTCTAAGTTGTGATTCTTGGTCTTCCATTGGTTGTATTTGTGTCATTGTAAAAGGTGGATTTATAAGTTGTGACTCTTGGTCTTCCATTCGTTGTTTCTAGTGTGGCTGCTCATAAGGAGCTCATATTTGTCTTAGTTTGATGGTTGAATAAAAAAGTTTGTAATGCTCGAATGAGCATAAGATTTGTAAACGATCTATAATATAAAAAAAAGAAATCTGCTAGTTTACTCTAAATCATTTTAATCAAATCTACTCTTATGTGCATTTCTCTTAACTACTCTTGATTTTGTCCAATTTATTATTCTAGTGTGCTATAATTGGTGGTTGAAAGTATTATTAGACATGCTCTGATGCTATATAATTTTGTTGTCAGTGGTTCAAAGGTGGAGTTACAAACATATGCTATAATGCATTAGATAGAAATGTTAAGGCCGGAAAAGGAAACGATGTTGCAATTTATTGGGAGGGTAATGACCCTGGTTGTGATGAATGTTTAACCTATAATGAGCTGCTCATGAAGGTTTGCCAGGTATGAGTTTCTTATCAGCTAGTGTTGTACAAAATACTAATTTAAGAGGAGATATTTGATATGATATGAAATTATTATGTTATTACTTGTGTTGATGTAATGTCACCAAATTATTTATGCCTAAAACGACATGTACAATGTAAATTACAACTACCACTGTAACTTCCTCATTCAATAACAAATAGAAGCATACACACATTTAAATGTGTGCAATCATTCTTCCAATACTTTTGCTCTTTGAGTTTATGCTTTGCTGCTTTTATTTTGCAATATCATGGGAGTTAGTATATTTTTTGACACATCTGTCAATGCATTGCTGCCTGATTGATTGCTGTGATTCTTTTACGGGTCATTAAACTATCTATTGTATTTCAGACTTGATAGTTATAAATTTTTTATCTGATTTACCTTGGGTACTTGATGGTTTGTATTAACTACTTTGCTCATCAGAACTTTTGGTTGTTAGTTTCCATTATAATTATTTGTTTGCAAGCACGTATATCCAGTTGCATATGGCTTTTAGCCAGTCTTATGGCAACTGCTGATGTTTTTGATAGATGTAAATACAGGTTTTGAATGGACCCCGAAACCATTTACAAAAGATGGCAACAGCTGATGTTGCATCTGTTTGCCCTTGTTTTTTGGATTTGATGTTTGATACTAGTGAAAATGATGCATATGCTGGTGTCATCCCTAGGATTTTGGGAATAATCATATTGGTGATGCCAACCTCCTGCTAATTAAGCTGTCTTGCCCTTTAGACTAGTTGCACTGAATACGATTTACTAAATTATGTCAAATCCATGCACTCTTCAGAACAGGCTAGGTCAAAAGCTTGAGCAAGAATCACTGTTGAGGCTAAATAAAATGTGCTACTAGATAATGGCAATCATTTGATTTTACAAAGAACATGCTGTCTTCTCCAAAATTTATACCATACTAGATATATGCTGGAACCCGTTTGTTCTGCCAACTTTCGTCAACAGCTGAGGGCCGACCAGTTATTTTTGGGCAAGACACTCATACCTCGATACTATCACAGGTTATGATTACTTTTGACAAAGACAGTTTCAGTAATATTGAATAATACCTAAACTGAATAAGAGCCCTTCACCAAAGTGATGCTTAATACAAAGGAATGATTTGAGAATTTTGATATGCCAATCACAACATCAATCCCATTACTATTTTCTCGACATTCATTATTGTTATGAGGGATTGCTGATTACAGTGGATTACTAGGTTGGTAAATGATGAACTTTGCAGTTGATTGTCAGCCTGAATGGTAAATGATTCCTAGATTGATCAATATTTATTTTTGCTTTTCCTTATCGTGCAAAAATATACTACATGCTGCTAAACAAAGATTTTGTATCTGATTTATTCTTCTATTCTTCTGTATAGCTTTCCAACTACTTGAAAGATGTTGGTGTTAAGAAAGGAGATGCAGTGGCAATTTATTTGCCCATGTTAACAGAACTGCCAATAGCAATGCTGGCCTGTGCTCGCATTGGTGCTGTTCATTCGGTATGTATCATTGGATAACTTTATTTGCCATGAGCATAATAACTGCCTGTGGCCTACTTATTTTGATATAAACCTTTCTTATTAATGATTTAATTTGTCTTTACCATGATTGTTAGGTTGTATTTTCTGGATATTCAGCTGATTCCCTTGCCCAAAGAATTGTAGACTGCAAACCTAAAGCACTCCTAACCTGCAATGCTGTTAAACGGGGTGCAAAAATACTCAATCTGAAAAAAATAGTAGATGATGCTCTGGAAGAAGCATCCAAAAATGGAGTTTATGTAGGTATGGTTCTTCAGTTCTTCATTTATTACCATTATTATCTCTTTCCACTAAATTCCATGATTTAGAATTTCATCCTGCAATGCAGATGAACAATAAAACAACCAAAATAAATAGACCAATTCTTTCAAGCTTCTGAAGACTTAATCAACTACATAGCTCATTATCTCATATGCCATTCAAACTGAGAGTATTGACATTGACAGCTTACTTTTAAAATATGCGAATTAAAAACCAAGTTGAAGAACTGAGAAGAAGATATCATTAAAAGGTAAGGAGCACGCCAGTGCTGGAGTTACTAGAGTTCAATTTGAGAACACTGAGTCAGAAGGAAGCATGGGTACTCTGACATTGCTGGAAATATTCTTGAAAAAGATAACATTGAAAATAAAAGGTTGCAAATGAACAAGCTTTGCATAAAATAGAAACAGCATTACAAGTCAATAAAATTGAAAAGCAATATTGATAGAGCCCTTCATAGGGTGCTCAGGAGGAAGCAATGATTTCCAAGATCCTTGAAAACATTCTAGGAAAAAGATAACTTAGAAATTGAAGTGCTGGAGATTAACAAGCTTTGTATCAAATAGAGACAGCATGACATGTCAAGGAAACTGAAAAACATTATTGATAGAACCCTACATAGTGATAGAATAATGACCATTTTTTCTCAATGTTCAGTATGGGGGAGAGTGAAGGATAATGAACCATAATTGATATAATTAGTTATTTATTTATAGGCAGTTGTAAATTTTAGCTAATTAATTCTATGTATACACAACAATATGTAATGGAGAAAAATGCAATGGAATAATCTCAAATTTGTTATGTTTCTTCTGTTATGCATTATTTAACTTTTCAGTTTTATTATTGCATTCATATTCCTTCACATAGGATGGTCAAAAGCATGAGATGGAGTGAAATTACTTTGTGAATGAAATATCAGGGTACAGCAGACAAATACGGTTTAACACATTAGATTTCAGGCATGAATAGAGAAGAATGGTAGTAGCAATGGCATTAATAATACCTATTCAATAAGAATTACTATAGTACTTATGCTAGCATGTAGTTTTATCTTTTGGATGTTGGTTAACTAATGCCCAAGGAGTAATATCTACCACATTTTTGGAAGCAAGACTTAGTGAATTGGAGCGTGGGTGGGAACTGAAGTTGAATAATATTTTCAAATTTAGTTTGAGAGTTACAAATAATCTTCTTCCTAGGTGAAAATTTGAAAACCAATTCAGAGTTGAGACAATGAAGTTTAGTGTTCTTTGTTGATCGCACTTTGGATGCTGAGAGGAGGGGGGGTGAATTAGCATAAACCAAAACAATACTACTTAACTTGAATAGTCACCACATGAAACATTAAGCAAGTAAAGAACAAAACCAACAACACATGAACACCAAATTTATATGTGGAAAACCCAAATTGGGAAAAACCATGGTGAACACTTGCCCAACAAGATAGATCTCTGATATAAATATTTTGATTACAATGATAGTAGGATCTCACTGCTTCGGAAAGGCTCACCGCCTTTACATTAAGATAGATGGGAGCTCACTGCTCCAGATTTGCATACAGTAGCTCATTGCCAAAGTAGCAAGATACAAAAAGAACTTGTGTACTCTAGGCACACTGTCAAGGTACAAATAAATCTTCACTATGAATAAAGAGAAGTTCTCCTGATGGTGCAACTCATCTGCACAAATCTGTCACAATATTTTCGTCTTCGCTTCTCTGATTTCTACCTTTCCAAAATCACGCTTGTAGATCTTCCTTTCTTAATTACTATGCATACATCTTATTTTGCCAAAGCACAATGTTTGCCCTCAAGGGTAAACTGGATTCAACAGAGACATATACAAGCAAAGTATATAACAGAGAAGTCTAAAACATTATATTCATTTCTCCATCATCAAGTACAACAGTATTCCATATATCATGATCTCTCTGTAATGTCCCCAGTATTCCGGGTTCATTTTTTTTTTAAAGGTAAACCTACAGAAGAGATATTAGCAAGAACAATTTGAAGATAAATATATACAAAAAAACTAATTAACTAGATATCTACCCCATTACTAACCCCTCCAAAAGAAAGTCTACCAGGTCGGGCTCATAACCTCAATGAGGACCCTTTTGTTCCTCTGATTAAATCTTGCCGTTGTCCTCTAGAGCGCATCCTTAGGGACTTCCTGAGCGAAGTCTGCCAAGTCAGGCTTATGACCTTAATAAGGATCTTCTATAATCCTTTGGCCCGATCTTGCCGTCGTCCACTGGAGCGCAACACTCAGGGCACTAGGCTAACCATTATTTGGTTCATTCCTCTTCTTGGAAGAGCGTCCTCTA
>MU223226.1:3885809-3896992 GCA_018584345.1 Thuja plicata
CATGCTTGGTTGTTCCTTATTGCAGTTTCATCTTCCTAGTCTTTTGGAGACTTGATCAGTTACTTGAGATGTGTATTGTACCATATGTATTTATTGGTTATCATCCTTGGAGGATGCATTGTATTGTTTATTATGTAATATTACATACCCTGCGACTTGTGCAGTGGATGTTGATTAGGTGGTATATCTTATGGTATCAGAGGTATATGTAATCTTTATTATTGAGATGAATGTTATTGGGTTCAAATTATGTAACCTTTATGTCAATTCTATATTATTGTAATCATAGATTAGTTTGTTTAAGTAATTCTACGTCAAGGAACCCTCGAGGAATGTTAATCATGTATGTCATGTACTTCATTGTTTTGCTTCCGCATTGTTATCATTATTGTTTGTAAACATTTAAAAAAAAATTATTCTGTGAACTTAGTGTCTTGTTTAGTTTAAGTTCGCCGGCAGTCTATTAATTACATTGCAATATCGTTTATTAATTATCATTTATAAATCTGAAATAACTTATTCCTTAAATACGAAATTGTCATCTCTTTATATGTTATTAATTCTTATTGATAAATCCATATATATATTTGAAAATTATCATCTATAACTTAAAATATATTCAAATTACAATATTATTTATTAATTTGAAAGTTATCATCTATAACTTAATATATATATTAAAATCACAATATTATTTATTAATTTGAAAACTATCATCTATAACTTAAAATATATATTAAAATTACAATATTATTTATTAATTTGAAAACTATCATATATATATATAAACATACTTACAATGCTCCTGCGGTTTCCGATTTCCTTTTATTTCTCCCGTGTGCTTTTTCTTCCCTCTTACCACTCCGGATGTCCCACTTTAATAAACTTTTCCCCCCCTTTTATATAGGGGAGTGGGAGGGGGAGTCACGACCCCTCCCTCTTAGTGGCACCCTTTGGTGCTGAATTAAATGCATGCCCTCTATTACTTTATATTATAATATATATTATAATATATGTATTACAATATATATATTATAATATGTGGCCTTTTTAATTATTTTTTATAACATTTGTTTAATATATTCATTGTAATAGATATTATAATATATAAAATATATATTATAATAGATGTTATTTAATTAATGATTAATTGGTATTGTAATAATGTATATATTATTACAATATATATTATAATGTATAGTATTAATTATATTGTACTATTTATTTCCGAACATATTGCTTAATGTTAGACTTGTAATGATGGTTAATTATTAATAATATAAATATTAAAAATATATTGTTAATAATACGCATCACAATATCCTATTGATTAGAAAATGTATTACTCTAGGGACATGGCCCATTATTGCTATGTCCTTATTAATATGATACTAGTTATTTATGTTGACTAAGAATATTATTGTTTGACTATATGTTGAATTATTTTATTATTATGTCACTTTATTATTAATTAGATGTATTACTTTAAAGTGACAAATAGTGAGAATATGAAAGGACATAAAGGTGGGGAAGCTGAAGAGTCACAGCTGCAGCTTTAAAAGGAGACTGGGAGCCTCATTGTATTGCGCTTAGTTTTGAATATTATTTTTATCTCTTGGAGATATCAGGAAGCTCTCAGCTTTCAAATTCAGCCTTCAGGACAGAAACCCTTTTGACTCAGAGGTGGATTGGACGTAGCCCCAGTTCGTCTATAGTGCGGATTCACAGCAGAGTTCGCCATTGTATTCACAGGTTCTTTATCATTCAATCTTATTGCACTTATGTATTTCAGATTGGGATGTTTGTAATTTATGGTTATTGTATTATTGTTGTATAATACGATACCATTTCTCTGAGAAGTTATTGGAATATATTTGCTGGTTACTAGAGTATATTCGCTGGCTATTATTGTTGGATCGAATGTTTATTTGCATGTATCTATTTCTATAAATCTGCATATGATTTATTTGAGAAAATCCGAGAGATGACCGGTTAGGGTCTTTACAGTGGTATCAGAGCTGATTTTCCTGCCAGCCTGTGGAGTTTATTCAGAAACAATTCTCCAGAAGGGGTTTATCAGAGTTTTGTTACGAGACAAAAATTTTACAGACTGTGTTTTTGAAATAAAAGAAGTTAGGGTATTTGGAGTTCTGAAGAAGTTTATCTGATTTGAGAAGAGTGATTTCAATTCAAAGATCGATAGACCAGTTGAAATCAATTTTATTCCCTACAAGCAAGGTTAAGCACTTCCGAGAATCTGCGTTTGCATGATAAGTTTATCTGATTTGAGAAGAGTGGTTTCAATTCGAAGGCACATATATTTATTTTCCTGACCAGCAGGAGTTATAAGGGAATGACTTGGCATTAATCCCAGAGCAGCGTGAGTATCCTCAGCTTACGGGAGAAGTTATAAACACTAAACGTGGGAGCACGTTAGTCCCCCAGCCGCGTAAGGTATCGCGGGTCCAGCAGTCGGGAGCCGAAGAAGCCCGCAGTCTGTACGCAGGCTCCGGTAACGTCACCCTCCTCAGCTACGCGAGTAGTTTCCACCACTCCAACCATCCCGTGGAAGGAGAACATATTGCCGTCGGTGGTTTTTTTTTTAAGTGACGTCCAATATTGGATTTGAGAATATGCCGTAAATTAAAACAAAAGTCTTATTATTTTATCGAGTATCCTGAAGCGGCGTTTTTAATAGAAATTTATATTCGTGGGAAGCAAATATAACATTTGCGCTGAAGTCTAAAGTGCGAAAGAAATATTTGAGTGTTTTTTGGCGGTGGATAAATACAAGCTATCGCATATTGTCAAAAGAAATATTCGGGCTTTTAAACGACACCTCCACACAGCAGCACGCGGGCTCCTCACTCCATCGCTTCCCTTACCTGTCGGGAGTGGTATTTAGTTGGATTGAAGATTGGAGGCCACATATGTAAATAAGTCGAGTCTTCATAAGACGTTTAAGGTTTGTGGACTATATTTGCTGAGCATTTATTGATTCGACTAATGTACTGCCGTAAATGGATTCTGGCTGTAGCGTATCGAATTTCTAAGGTCGAATGGCTAGAGTTTTGAGTTTTGTGGGTTTTCTGGAGACTGAACAATATCCGTTGAATAGAGTCAAGGGTTGGAATTGGAATACGAGCAGGGGAACAATCAAACCGATGCCATTATGAGTAATTTCAAGACTCTCTTGTGCATTTTTTTAATTCCCTCAACAGACACCGACAGCAGTATTTGCATAAGTAATGATTATCGAAGGATCTTGGTTGTGTTTGTATCTTCATCAGGAGAAGAATTGGTGGAGCGGATGAATGATAAGGTCGCAGTTGTGCATGGTTTCTTTGATGATTCAAGGGTGAAGATAATGCTTAATATTCCCAATGTCAAACTACGATTAAGTTACTTGGTTCATCTTTACGGGTGGGCTTCTTAGATTGGCATGTGTTCTTCCTGTCTAGCAGGTTGCTAAATGACATTGGTATCTCTAACAAATCCCATGTTAAAAAAAAATTGAAATTTCTTGGCGTGGTTTATGTAAGTTTTTCATGAAGTTGAGTATAGATTTTCTGTAGCGTATGTTAAGGAGGGAATAGATTTCCTGTAGCGTGTACAAGTGCCTTGAACAGCAAGAACAGAACAAGAGTAGAGCATATATGGTAGGAATGATTGAAAGGTTTGGGGAGTTGCGAGCCTCTTCCTCTATGGCATGAGTTGGTGATTTTGCTGGATACTATCTGAGAGGGATATCTTCCATCCATTACTACGACAAATTAATATTGGAGTCCAAATAAATCGGCTGTAGATTTCTATAGATGATTGTTGCTCCAAAATGTAATATGAAAGGGAAAGGAAGTTCAGGGAGTTTGGGTTAATGGTGACTTGGTTTAGAAGTTCCTAAGAGCTGTTTCAGACTTGTTTCAGGACAACTATTATTGGTATAGAATACATATCACAGAGGACACTTGTCAATAGCTATAACTTATGCAACTGTGTCAAGCAAATTGTTTTATAATATGCCTGGAAACTGAAATCTACATTTAAGAGTGAAATATGGGAATCTTACTATTGGGAGGCCTTTCAGTGGATCTGAAATAGTCAGTTTTGCATACGAACTGATATTCTGGGCTCATGGAAAGAACAGTTTAATACCACAGAAAGAAGTAGTATTGTTGCTGAGAATTCTCTCATCCATTTATTAACTAAAGATTCCAAATCCAACCTATGTATATGATGAAAATACAGAGATCATTTGTGTTCAAGTGTGAAATTGGTTTAGGTTTGGGGTGGAACTTTAAAGATTTACAATTCTAAACCATTTTTCTAAGCTTCTGGTCAAGGAATGTCTGAAAACTATTTGACAAAATTTCTGATACGGGAAGTTGTGGATGATTCCAGACTGTTTATTGAAGATCTGAATACGTGTAGTCCATACAGAATTTGGCAATGTTTTGTAGTTATTACAGTGTGAATACAGGAAATGTGAATTTTGGAGGGGAAATCATTGAAACTTTCTACTGTTTGTGAAGGAAAGATTTGCATAATTGTGACTGTTTTCATTCTGTTTGTGGGAAATGAAAATAATCAGAATTCCAATACTTTTCTTGCCAATTGGTTGACAAAATGACAAAATAATTCCGCCAGGTTTTGGGCAGACCTTGAAGGTGTTCTTATATTGTTGTACTTTCCAGATTAGTGTGGACAAGATAAAACAGATTTGGCTAGGGTTATCACAGTTGGAATTGGTTCTTAGTTTGAACAATAGGATTGGTCATGATGAAGGGATTGTTTAGCAATACACAAGCATGGAAAGACCTTGAACAAACACAACAAAGACTCAATCGTGAATTGCAGCGATTAAGTGACACACTTTCCAGGAAATTTGGGCCCCCTAAGGTTTCATCACCGTCTACAAGTGCAAGTAAGAGGCGTCATGCCATAGCAACAAATGATGCAGTTATGAGCAGCCACCAAAGTATTGCACTATTCCTAAGAAGATACGCGATCATCTTCACTTTGCACAATTTATGGGTGTTCCAGAAGAGGATGATGATGGTTTGGATTCTATAAATTCAAAGCAGCAGCTTAAGAGAAAAGGAAACACAAAGGAGGAATGCAGAAAACTTCATGAAGAATTTGATAAACATGCAGATTCGGTTCACAAGAACATGATAGCATTGGGGAGTGACTCGCATGAGGCTTCATCATCTTCTAGAAGAAATTTACAAGAGGATACAGAAGGAGAATCATTTCATGCATCCATGGTTGTGAATCACACAAGCCTCAATGATAACAAGAAGGATTATGAGTATGCTGTCATGAAATCTTCCAAGACCACAGTGATTGATCAGCCACATGAAGGTATGAGTTATTTTGATTTTGAGCAAAATAATATGGTGGGTGCATCTACGGTTGAGGAGTACATGGAAGAAAGGAAGGAAGATTTGTTTCAGCCTATAAAGGGGCATGCAAAGAAAGACAAAATTCAGTCTTATGGGCAGCTTAGTGAGGATGAAGCTATTGGTATTCATAGGGACCACAAGGTTGAAAAGGATACAGTCATGGATCAGCTACTTGAGAATTTGAAGGACTCTCCATGCACTATGGCATCATGTCCTTTGGTTGATGACTATAGGGTTGATAATGCATCTTTTGAATCAGCTATTTATGTAGCAGTAGCGGAGTTAAGGCATGAGGATATTCACTCTTCTGAACGTAATACTTTGATCCAGCATAATGTTGACTGGATGAAACATAGTGAAAGTACAGGACTCAAGTTGATTGATAACTTACTCTTTGAGATGAGTGTTGATTGGATATTTGAGAATCCACTTTTTGAGCTAGATGAGGAAGATATTTCCTATCCCCATGACAAGGATGAGATTGATTGCAGGATTTGGAACTCAGGTTCAGTTACTATAGATGAGTCTTGGTCACCAAAATGGAGTAACGAGGTGAGTTCAGTTTTTGAGCTTGGTCTGATGATTGTGCTTGATGGTGTGAAATTTTCACACAGGGATGTGCATTGTCTGACTCCGGGTATAGAGAGACAGTTATGGAATTCTAGTGTCGATTCAGGATTCCCAGAGGAGTCAGTTAGTGCATCACATTATGGCCACATTGTATGGGATGCATTTTTTTTCCCATTCAGCCCACCTACGAAGGATTTTCTATTCCGATTATTGCATAGGTGTGGGATGGGTGATTGGTTTGACACTCTTCCCTTCATGAAGGAGGAAGCCATGTCCATCAATGCTGCTAGTTTGCTTCTTCAGTACAATCACCGATTTGGGATACATGTTAGAGGGGCAGTGTTGTGGCAGTTGGACATTTTGGGCATTCCACCCATAATGGGTATGGATCGACAGGATATTACAGACAACTGGGAAGGTGGATGGCCTTTTTGTTTGTGGGACCCAGGAGGAACATTCACATGGTTAGTAATAATTCAGGGAGCTGGTTGGCATAATGTTGAGTTCCCACCTTCACTCGACCTTAGTGGTGCTTGTGATTTCAGTTGGAGTGAGGTTCTCAGTAGGATTGAGGATCTTCTCGTAGATGATAGCAGCACATGACAGGGTGATTTGACTGATCATGCACATGGGGTGATTTGGGATCCCAGTATTAGTATGACTGATGCATTGCTGATTTGGGGGAGTAATGAGTGGCTTCGCCTCACAGGTCATGTTTTTATCAGGATGGCATAAGAGCAGAGTGGGGCAACCCCCTTGAGGTTGGTATGGGATCCAGGCATTTTGGTTCATAGCATGCAGGTACCGATTGCTTGAGGGCAAGCAATCTCTGAGAAGGGAGGATTTGTAATGTCCCCTTTTTAGGGCACATTATTTCTGTGCCTCGTTAGCCGTTTTATCGTGGCCTGATAGGCTAACCAGGGCTTGACTGGGGCCGGTTTGATATTTGGCCTAGGGAATTCCAGTTTCAGGCCAATCAAAGTAGTTTCTGCAGGTTTTCCAGATACTTACTATTTATAGTAAGTCATTAGAGTTTAGTCTTCGTGGCATTTTAGTAGTGGACTTGGAGCGTATCGCTGAGAGATTTCCGGCAAGCTATCACACGTCTTATTCCGAGTTCGTTTGGTCATCCATTTTAATGCCAGAAGATTTCTTACTTTATTATTATGTCACTTTATTATTAATTGGATGTATTACTTTAAAGTGACAAAAAGTGAGAATATGAAAGGACAGAAAAGTGGGGAAGCTGAAGAGTCACAGTTGCAGCTTTAAAAGAAGACTGGGAGCCTCATTGTATTATGCTTAGTTTTGGATATTATTTTTATCTCTTGGAGATATCAGGAAGCTCTCAGCTTTCGAATTCAGCCTTCAGGACGGAAACCCTTTTGGCTCAGAGGTGGATTGGATGTAGCCCTAGTTCGTCTATAGTGCGGATTCACAGCAGAGTTCACCATTGTATTCACAGGTTCTTTATCATTCATTCTTACTGCACTTATGTATTTCAGATTGGGATGTTTGTAATTCATGGTTATTATATTGCTGTTGTATAATACGATACCATTTCTCTGAGAAGTTATTGGAATATATTTGCTGGTTACTAAAGTATATTCGTTGGTTATTATTGTTGGATCGAATGTTTATTTGCATGTATCTATTTCTATAAATCTGCATATGATTTATTTGAGAAAATCTGAGAGATGGCCGGTTAGGGTCTTTACAGAGTGATTGCTGAAAATGGTGAACTGGTTGAGGGGGGAGCTGTTATGACAGAGTTCACGGGAGTTGTTCGCCTAGAGCTTGAGGCGTATAACTTTTGTTTTAGCACAATTGATAAATTGAAAAGATACAAAGTTTTGTTGAACCATCTTCAGAAGAACATTGGGGATTACAACAAGGTTATTTCTAGGTGTGCAGGTACAGTTCGTAAAATAACTTCATTGCACAACATACAGGCGCACTAGATCTAGCAGTTGTACATGAGTCTCTCAGTAGATTCAAATCTTTTGTGAATGCTCTCTGAAGATAACTCTCAAGTGTCACGAACACTCACCTTTTCATACGCTTTCATAGAATAGGTGTAGTTTTTGTGACAAATTACATGTAGAGCATGAGCAAGTTGTAAATACAGGGGAACTTTGACCTATATAGTAGTCTCATGTAATCAGGGTGCAAGTGCTTTAGGCCTTGTAACATTGAATAAGTCAAATAGAACCTTTTTGAATAAGTCAAAGGTGGTTAAGGGTTTCCCTTTATTTCTCCACATTTTCCTCTACTCCTCACCTATATAAAGGAGTGAGCTCATTGTATGTTTTTATCTTTTGTTGGAGCAAGAAAACTATGCTAAGATTTCTTGTATCTTGAAATTTTTGTGTTTCGTTGTGCAAATTTCTTGAATTGAATAGAAGAAAAAAGAATTCCCAAACTTTGCATTGTGAATCTTGAAATTAATCGATGTATTCTTATGTTGCATTGGTTAATGTTTCTTAAATTCAGTAAGTAGTTACTCTTGTGTTAATCATTGGAGCATTCGATTTAGTTTCTTGAAGACTTTGTGCTTCAAGAGAAGGGATTGTTATAGTTAGTAGTGGTTGTGATTACTTGAAGCTGAAGACTTTGAGCTTCCGTTTTCGGTGATTTTATTAAGTTTGAGGATATCCAGTAAGAAACTTTGCGGCTTACTAGTTGTTCTAGTTGAATCCTAATTTGGAATAATCGCAGGAGAATTTGGGTTCCTATTCTTATTCAACAAAATTACAAAAGTAGACTATTGTCTTTGGAGTTGTTCTTACGTCAAGCCTTGAGCCATCGGTATTATCGTAGCAGTAGATACATTTTGTTAGATTGGAAAGTTGTTGTGTATGAATCATTCTTGAAGAAAGAGAATTGATTAAGAAGAACGACCCTTTGCTAATTTCAGTTAGGTCTCTAATGAAGCCACTTATGGTAAGAAAGGAGCCTCCCCTATTGCTGAGAGGAGAGAGAAATCTCATGAGACGTCTAAAGTCACCATTTTGCAAGTTGTAGTTACAATGACTTACACAACTTTTAGCCAATAGATTGTAATAGCACACATTTGTCATCTCCAACATCTAATCAATCACTAGCAGAAGAGGTTACCATGTACTCTTCCTTTGATGAGCTCAATCCCACTGTCGCCTACTTCATAGTGAACCAAGAATGCATGCCTAACCCCAAGTTGAAACAAACTCTAAAGTACTCTTCATAGCACTAGCATCACCTACCTAGTGTAAATCCACAAGGCAATGCAACATCAAATGTCCATCTCCAACATGCCTCAACCCATAATGAATTGTTTCCTTCAAGTATAGAAGAACATGCTTGGTCATTGTCTAGTGAATTTGTCTCAATTCAATTATGAATTGGCTCAATATATTCATTGCAAAGCAAATGTTGGGGTAAATTGGAATATGAATCCACAATCAACTGTAAACTTGGAGCTTATAATCCATCATCTGACATCTCTTTAGAATCTCTATTGTACACTTCCCTTAATGGAGGAAGACCTTACCTATACTCTACCACACCTCAAGATCCATAGAATAGTACATATAGAAAATGAACTTCATATCAAACTTAGAGGTCAAGTCCTAAATGCATCATGCTATGAGCTTCTCATGCTACTTGTAAGGATTAGCTCATCCACATACAAGGCCAAACTAACAGATCAGATTAATCAAACAAATAGTAAATGTTATGATAATAGTTTTGGTGAAGGTTGATTTTAACAAGTAATCACCAATTCATGGGCATTGAGAACATTGTTCTTGCGTCAACCTATATAGATTTTTCTTTAACTTGTATGCATGTGTGTCTCTCTAATGGACCTCAAAACCCCTAAAATGATTGATATATACTTCTTCCTATTTTTTGCATCTTTTTTAATCCTTACATCCATGCGAAAGGAATTTAAATCTTTGGAGGTATACTCACTTCCATTGTCAGACCTCAAATTCTTAATCTTCTTACTTGTTTGATTCTCCACAAGAGATTTGAAATTTTGAAACTTTCGGAGACCTCGTCTTTGGTTTTCATGAAGTAAATCTTGGTTCTAGTAGAGGAATCATCTATAAATGAGTTACGTGTCAACAAAGCTACTAGCATGGATGTACATACATATTAATTAATCTAATCAAGAATCCATCTTGATCTATGATAACTATTTGGGTAAATAGAATTCACTTTATTGTCGAGTGTGCAACCCTTGTGTACCTTTTTTCACCATGCATAAAAGTACCCAGTTTGGTCTCCTCTTCAAATGAAATCATCCCAAAGCTTTTGTAAAGTGGGAATATTCTAACAAGTGTGCAGAGATTGAACAAATAGGTCCCAAGATGGAGAGAACTCTTTTATAGTATAGACAACAACTCATTATCCTCAACCTCCACCCCAATAATAGTGAGCTAATCTTGAAGCTAAATGATATTTATAAGGTAATTGACCATTGCATCTACATCATTCATGTGTGTGGCATTAAAATTATTTATTTACTAACATCTTATGGAAAATTGGATAGGCTACTACTTAGAAGGAATATTTTGAGCAGTTATTGGAGGTACAAGCTGAAAGTTTGTACCACCTTAAGATTTTAATTGCTATGTGATGATATTGGTTTTTTTTCTGTAGATAAATGATCAATGAGTGGCATTTGGTACTTCAATTCTGTAATGAAGTTGATATATGATGTCTGCGGGACTGATTTACTGGAAACATATGCTAAAGTTGTCAACAATAGCTACTTAGAGAATTTTATGAAGCCCTCCCATGGGATAGCTACTCCTAATATGTCATTTTGGTGCTGCTAAAATAGTTCAAACTTCTTTTTGATTTCTTGTTCGTGAAGAACCTAGACAGTAAGGTATTTAATGACTTATGAATCTCAGAGATTCCCAAATCTTCTTAGAGCACATTTGAAGATAGCACAAATTTATCTAGAGGAAGCTGTGCATCTTCTCCAATAGTAATCATCTGCTAACATGACCGGGGACACATTGTTATACTTTTGAAATATTTTGCTACTTATACGGAAAACATTGAGAATTAAAGGTAGTAGTTTTCCACAATCCTTAGTTTTACTCGCTGCTGTTTCTCGAAGTGATTGCGTGTGCGTTTTTGCATGAACGTTTTGATCACACTCTATGATCCTTAGAATAGAAAAAAAAAAGTTACTTTAGCTTTCTACTAGGATGCCGG
>MU223226.1:3897042-3917584 GCA_018584345.1 Thuja plicata
TATATATATATATATATATATATATATATATATATATATATATATATATATATTTATGCAGCCTATAAGCATGAGTTAAGATTAGAATGTCACATAGTATTATAAAAACAGTTAAACAACAAAAACAGTTGTAATCATAGCATCATGAATCAGAATCATGATCATACAATCATATACTTCAAGTTTAAGTTCAACATCAAAGATTCAAAACATTAAAATTAAATCGTAACATCAGTTCAAGACTCAAGTATCATTGTTTGAAGTTCAACTAATGGATTAAAAATTTATTGATATTCTATTCTTCTTCATGATCTTCTTCATCTTCATTGGCATTAGTTGAGTCACAGATAGAGCTAAGGCCAATGGGATCAGCTGCACCAATAATAGTATTAGCGTCAAAACCTTCACATTCATCAAGTGCAGGCCGAGAAGTGGAAGCATCCAAGTCCGCAAGCTCTGCATTATTATCCCACCTCTTCGTCTCCCCTTCATTGTATTATTTACTCTTGTGTGAGGTGAGACGCAAGTTGTAATGCACAAATACCAAGTTCTCCGCTCTTTTTGATTGCAACCTATTGCGCTTTACTGAATGGATGAACGAATATGTGCTCCAATTTCTTTTTGCTACAGATGAACTAGCAACCTATGAAGACAAGACAAAGTAAACAATTAAAAAAATTATTAATCTTATAAAATAAAAATTACTTGCTAGTCATGAAGATAAAGTAAACTAATTATAAAACTTACTTGTGATATTATTTTGATTGCAAAGGGCTGCAACATTTGGAATCTTTGGCCATGGAAGTACCACCAACTATGAGCATCCTTCCTAAATTGATGACGAAAAGCATCATTACTTAGACCTCTTGCATTCACAAATTCTATGAACTCATCCGTAATCACATCTCGCATATCATCATCAAGAAAGAGTCTTTTGAATGATGCCTTGTACCTATCAGACACTTCTACATCTCTATAGGGCGGCAGCCTTCCTGCTTGATCATTAAATTGGGTGCTACAGTATTTGGGCGTCAATGCATAAGCAAGCAAATGTAGAGGAGTGGTCATTTTGTTTCATTGTTCTACAAAAATTGCTTGCAATTTTTTGAAGGTCTCTTGGGGTTCTTGCTCTTTTTCATTTACAATTTGCTTGATCTTCTCAAGCATTGAGTCTATGTCATCATAGATCTCTCCAAGGCAAGGCCTATCCATGTCAGTGTACTTAAGCACGCTCATAATGGGCTTGGTGAACTTAATGAAATATTCCACACGTAACTACCATGAGTCATCCAATATCCTTTTCTTTATTTTGGTTGCCCTCTCATTGTTGCTTTGCCTCCATATATCCCAATTGTTGTTGATTACCATATTGTAAAGTGCCTCTTTCACTTGCACAAGTCGTCTCAAGACGAATAAATTTGATGCGAAACGAGTCTTAGCAACTTGTAACATAAATTAGAACCAAAACAATACAACTATTAGATACATAGTTTAAAACAAAATACATATTACACAATCAAAATATGAAAATCAGAAATTGTAAGATACTAATTTAAAAAATAAATTAAATTACTAACTTGAGTTCAAGTTCACTTACCTTCAGTAGCTCCAAACGTGAGAACATTCTAAATATTCCCCGAGTCATGTGGTGGTTTGTGATGAACGTCTGGATGTCCTCAGCCTCTGCATACATCTCTTTGATTCACCCAATTTTGTTCCCACTCTTTTGTAGCATAAGATTGAGTGAATGGATCGCACAAGATGTCCAAAATATATGATGATATTGCTCTTCAACAAACAAACCACCAGCTCTACAATTTTGTGCGTTGTCCGTTATGACTTGGACAACGTTTCTAGCACCCACTTGTTCAATGGCAGAGATGAGAATATTAGCAATAAATTGCCCATCTTTTACTTGCCCCTCACAATCCATGGATTTCAAAAACATTGCCCCTTTAGGGGACACCGCCAAGACATTGATCTAGGGACGATTTCTAGCATCTTTCCACCCATCTGAAACAAATTATACCCCTGTCTCAATCCATGAATCCCTTATGGGCTTCAATTGATCATCAATCCCCTTGACCTCTTGATCCAACAAGGTGGTCTGTACTCTCTCATAATCGGGGCCCTTATACCTTCTTGGAGCTTCATTGGCACTTTTCAACATCTTCTTCCAATATGGAAAACAAACAACATTAAAAGGAAGCCCATTTGCATACAAGCATCTTTCCACATCAATGTCAGCAATTTCTCTACTCTGATTTTGAAATGCAGTTTCTAGTGGTCCCTTTCTTTTGTGTGTAAGGGGTGCTTCACTTTCAGTATCAAGGGCAGATGAGGTAGTATAAAAGGGGTGATCTTCTATCACAACATTTGTAGAGGGGGGTTGCATTCCCTTTTTCTTTTTTTTACTTTTACTGCCAGTGGCTGTAATTTGTCTACTACGTTCTTCTCTCTCTTCTGCTGCCTCATGCTCTGCAATATATTTTAATACTGTTGCATTTGGTACAGGTGTACCTTTTGTTCCAGAGCATTTCTTGACTCCTCTTCCAAGGTATCCACACAAATGGCATACCATACGGAAATATGAACTATTTCTTTCTACATCACAACCCCGATATTTCCAACGGAATGCACCACCTCCTGGAAAGGGTCTTACAATATCAACATACTTCCACAAAGGAGAATCAGAAGGGGGTTCTACTCTTTATTCAATATTGCCTACTGAGGAAGAGTAGATGCCATTGTAGTTCCTTTTCCTATTGCAAGAAATTGTATACATATTCAATATAAAAACAAGAAAATGAAAAATTCTGGAAAAAAATTGGTAGATCTTATGGACAATGAAAGAGAAACGAAAAAAATTAAAATGCTTAAACAAAAGCAAAAAGCAAATGGAACAAGAACTTACCTCTTCCACTCATTATAAGCTTGCAAATAAATGAGGGACAAACACTTGAAGAAGGTCCACAAATCAATCTTCCAACTCCTTGCATAACCAAACTCTTGCCCAACCAACTATTTCCTCTTGCTCATGATAAAATAACCTATTTGCACACCACAAATGAGAATGAGAAGTAAACATAAGCCTTTCAAATCCACTTTTTAGGGTTGTGGATGTCAAAAATTTATAAATTATGCAAAAGAAAATGACTTAACTTTGTCCGCGGGCCCAAGTTCGGCGAAGTTCGTCGTTTTCCACTTAGTTCGCCCAGGTCTGAACAGCTTGTTCGCTGGTTCGAACTTGGTCGCTGTGGATCAGACCCTGTCCTGACCCATAGCCGGACCAGACCCGAATCACTGACCAGTTCGAACTTGGCCTAGTTCGAGGGCACTTAGGGACGAACTTGACTTCCTAGGCTTTCTATCATCATGATGATGGATGAAACAGTGATTGGAACGTTGATGCAAAAACATACATACAAAATTGCTTCTAGAAAAAGAAGCAATCGAAACATTGAGAATGTTTCATTTAAAAAGAACGAATTCTAAATGACTTCTCTAAGGATACTGCCTGCCTGTATCCCAATTTGTCTATAAAGAAAAGTGCGAGTTCTGAAATTGGAACACTAATGTATTGTGGAGTGTGTAGGCAATCCTCACTTTACTGGATTTCTTAGATATGAAGGTAATGCAATAACGTAATCATAAACTTCTATTTGCTGTGTGCATTTATCAAGAACTCTAACTCAAGGAAGAGATTGCATATATTCCTTAAAAATAATAACAACATATGGAATGTTCAAGACAAACTACACTCTTGGCTATAATTGTAAGTTTGATTCCAAAGATTCGGTTCAGACTTAATCAGTATTAATCACTGTAAGGATTACAATAACATTAAATGGCAGTGTGCACCTGTTGTGTGACCCATGAGATTGGACCTGTCGTTGCTGGGAATGGTGTGTCTATACTGGAGTAGCCACTGTCCAAGCCGCACGCTGCAGGTCTGTTTACTGCCGCTAGGTGCTGGAATGATCTGCTGTCCGAGCTACCTTGCAAGAGTCGGGCGTAGACACTCCCAGTTCTGCTTGTCACTTCCTGAGAACCGCTATGCTAGATGCGGAATGTCTGGTGCAAGTGACTGGTACTGTTAACGCTTGGTCTCAGCCCACGGTATCATTGCTGGGCCTCTCCCGAGCCCGTCTGCACACTTCCAGTCCTCATGCGACCCTCTGATTTGATACCACCCTCACAACGGGTGTCTAACTTACTGCAGGTTCCCGCGCTAAGTACTTCCCTGTTATAAGACAGCCAATGTGAGAAGGGAGTATGTTCTCCTATCGCCAAGAATGTCACCGTGATGTCTGTGAGTAGTCTACAGTTCCAAACGAGGCTGGGTGATTGCTAGAGAAATACGGATTCCTCTTCCTACAACAACTGGGGCAGATTTCGATTTCAAACTCCTCAACACCTTTACCTCCTGAAGCCACGTTTTCTTGGAACCAATCTGAAAACTAGAAGAAATAAATAAAACCTTGTTCTTTGACTTTCGCAATTATTTGTTGAAGATTAAACTCTGCAATCTTTACTTACTTGGAGATCACTTGTGAAATCTGAAGCAATTTCACCTAAGGTAGAATATTGGGGCTACGTCCAAAATCCCACAAACTCTTAAGGGGTTACGTCCTCAAGAAATGAGTCACATTTAAGCAACTAGATATAGAATTCTTTATTTTATAAATTCTCATTGTGCCTTTCTCAAGGAAGATCTCCTTCCTTTATAACCTCAAAATGAGAGCCATTACATCAACTAGACAATGTGGGATAAAAAAGACACTTTCGTCTTTTAGTTACTTAAGTCACTTTATAAAATAAAGTAACTTAAAGTTATAATATTAAAGTGACTTTATAATATAACTTTATGAAATAAAGTATCCCATATAAAATAAATGCCCAAGTAACCATGTGACTGACTGGCATCCTCTGAAAAGTGGCCATTAGACTATCCGGATGGCTAGATAGGCTAATCAGGCATAAAATGCATTAATGTAGAAAATGGGACATTGCCGTCTTCCCTTCCCGAGATTGCTTGCCCTCAAGCAATCTCAAAGTTGGGTACTGCAGGATAGGCTCACCCTCCCAAGTGGCATCCTCATATGGCAAGTCCTTCCACCGGATGAAATATTCCCGAACAACCCTGTTCCGCAGATTCCTTTCCCTGACCTCAATAACCTCTGCTGGAACCAAAGCCAGTTTACCCTCCTCATCCAATGGAGGTAAACCACCCGAAGCTAGTACCTCCTGTCCGATTGCCTTCTTGAGGCAAGAAACGTGGAAGACATTATGAATCCTTCTATTAGCTGGAAGCTCCAACTCGTAGGCCACTTCGCCAACCCTCCTCGAGATGCGATATGGACCATAAAATTTAGGCCTGAGCTTCTTTGATTCACTCTTCTTCAGCAAAATCTGTCGGTAAGGCTGTAGGCGGAGATAAACCATGTCCCCTGTCTCAAAATTCCGCTCTACCCTGCGACGATCAACATACATCTTTTGCTGATTCTGTGCCCTCTGAATATTCTCCCTTAGAGAGCGGAGAATGTCCTGGTGATCCAGTAACCAGTCACTAGCTATCGGAGCCCTGTTGTCATGTAAAGCCAAATCTATGAGAGATAGTGGCTCGCTGCCATAGAGTGCCCTGAAATGCGACATGCCTATGGTCATATGATAAGTGGAGTTATAACAAAACTCCCCCAAGTATAGCCAACGGACCCAAGCTCTCTGCTGCCGCGATACATAGTTTCTGAGATAGCCTTCCACCCATTTATTCACGATCTTTGTCTGCCCATCTGTCTGTGGGTGGTAACTGGTACTGGGAGTCAGCTCCGTGCTTGCCAACTTGAAAAGTTCTTGCCAGAAAGTGCTAAGGAACTTGCTGCCCCTGTCGCTCACAATGGTCTTAGGGAGACCATGCAATCTGAAAACCTCACGAAAGAATAATTCTGCTACCTGTGAAGTTGTCCAGTCTGCTGCAATGGCAAAGAAATGAGCGAACTTGGTGAGTCTGTCGACCACCACAAAAATACTGTCCTTACCCTGCACTTTTGGCAACACAGTGATGAAGTCCATAGAAATACCCTCCCATTTCTGAGCCGGAATAGGAAGGGGCTGTAGTAAACCCGCTGGATGAGTGTGCTCTGACTTGTTCTACTAACAAGTCTGGCACTCCCTAACATACTGGAGGACATCGTCCTTGAGGCCTTTCCATGAGAACCTCTCCCAGATATACCTGTAAGTCTTAAAGAACCCCGGATGCCCTGCTGTAGGAGTGTCATGCACAGCCCTCAAAATCATAGCCTTCAGCTTCGAACCAGGTACTAAGTAGATCTTGTCCTTGTAGAGAATGATGTCATCAATTACCTTGTACCCGTCATCTGGAAGCTGCTCGTCCAAAATCTGACATGCTTGAGTATCCTTAGAATACTCAACTAGCAAGTGAGATTTCCAATCTGCAGAAATCTCGGATAGTACACAAGTTACCTCTGAAGGTCTTCTGGAGAGTGCATCAGCTACAATGTTATTCTTGCCTTTGACATACTCGATATCAAAGTCATATGCCTGTATCTTGCTGACCCACTTTTGTTGTCTCTTGTTGAGCTCTTTTTGTTCCAGGAAATATCTCAAGCTGTTATGATTCGTTTTGACAGTAAACTTGCCACCCATTAGATATTGCCTGAATTTCGCTAATGCGTGCATGATGGCCAACATTTCTTTGTCATATGTAGAGTACAACCTCTCATTGTCCCTGAGTTTCCTGCTCTCATAAGCTATGGGGTGCCTGTCTTGCATCAATACTGCACCTATCCCAGTGCCTGAAGCATCACACTCCAGAATAAAAGGATGGGAGAAGTCCGGTAGTGCTAGAACCGGGCATGTACTCATGATAGTCTTGAATCTGTCGAAGACTATCTCAATATCATCTGACCACCTGAAGGCTCCTTTCCGAGTGAGATCAGTGAGGGGTGTAGCTGACTGAGAGAACCCCTTTACAAACCTCCTGTAGTAAGGGCATAAACCAAGGAATCCTCTCAACTCTGAAACATTCCGAGGTGGCGGCCAATCTAGGATTGCTTGTATTTTCTCCTGATGGACCTTGACTCCATCTACCCCTATCACATGTCCCTGGTAGACGATCTCGGTCAATCCAAATTCACACTTGGATTCTTTAGCAAACAGAGACTGATTCTCCATGATGCTCAAAATCTCCTCCAAGTGTCTCAAATGCTCATCCCATGTCTTGCTGCAAACCTAAATGTCATCAAAGAATACTAATACACTCTTGCGCAACTGTTTTTTGAATATGTGATTCATGCAAGACTGGAATGTAGCTGGATCGTTAGTGAGCCCAAATGACATCACTAGAAACCTTTAGTGTCCGTAATGGCAGCGGAATGCTGTCTTATGCACATCCTCCTCCCGGACACGAATCTGGTGGTACCCTGATCGAAGATCTATCTTCGAGAAGTAGACTGCCCTGTGTAACTCATCTAGCAGCTCATCGATTCGGGGAATAGGATACCTTGTTTTTGATGGTTCTCTTGTTCAGAGCACGGTAATCAATACACATGCGGAGAGTACCATCTTTCTTCTTCACCAATACCACTGAAGAAGCAAAGGGACTAGAACTAGGTCTGATGTGTCCCATGTCCAAGAGTTCCTTTATCTCAATGATATGCTCGAACCCTCTATCGGGAGGTATGCTTGGAGGTATATCCTCAAAGACCCGCTTGTGCTTATCAAGCACCTACTGAATATCAAGGTGAACCTGCTGCCCTAAATCCGGTGTGGGTTTCGTGGATACGAAGCACTAGGCTGCCCACTCCGTGTCACTGTTTCTCATGATGGCCTCCATCCTGTGAGTAGACACTAATCTAGGCCCGCCATCTGGCATGGCCTTAAGAACCACTTGTTGACCACCCTGTATAAACTCTAACTGTTTCAGCATGTGATCAATGGTGTACCTGCCTAGGGTCTGTAGCCACTGCATACCCAATATCGCATCAAGACTATCCAAGTCAATAACATAAAAATCTTCCTCTAGCAGGTAATCACCAAAGTGTATTGGAAGACCCGAGATCTTTCCTGTGCAACTCAAGAGGTCCCCCCTGCCACCTTGACCTCAAATTCTGGGATATCATCCACCTGTAGCCATCTCCTGGAGACCATACCTGTGCTGATGAAATTGTGCGTAGCACCTGTATCTAAGAGGCAAACAATCCTTTGTCCTCTAACTACTCCTTTCAAACGAAAGGGGTGACATGTAGGAATCCTAGAGAGGGATGCTAAAGTAACTGGGGGCTGCTCGTGGGGTGCTTTCTTTTTCTTTCCCTCCGATGTTGGCTCAACCTGAGCCTCCTCTTTGCTATCCTCCTCTGCACTGCCCTCACCCTGCTCATACTCATCCTCAGAAGCTACCTCAATGTAATGAAGTTTGCCTGTCCAAAGGCACCTGTGATCTGGAGTCCAAGGCTCCCTGCAAGTGAAACACAGCTTTCGCCTCCTCAATTCATTTCTTGTCTCAAAATCTAGTCTGGGAGGTGCACTCTTATTCTGAATTTTCCCCTTCTGAAATGAAGAAGTCCCCTTGAAGGGTTTCTTTGGTGGCTATAAAATGGAGGATGGTGAATCTAAATCATGCGCTAACTTAATAGCATCATCCAGGGTGTCTAGTTTGAGAACTCTAACGAGCCCTCTATATTTATCATAAAGGCCCTCAATGAATAATCATGTCTGGAACCATGATGGAGATCCTCTGAAATTCATCGATGTAATGCTCCAAAGATCTGCTCTACTTAAGTTGAGCTAGCTCCTTGTAATAGACCTCTATGTCCTTCCTATCAAAACGAGCGATCAACCTGGTGCTAAAGATCTCATAGGAGGCAATCAGTCCATGATCCTGGGTGACAAGGCCATGATGCCACCAATCATACGCGGTTCCTTCTAGATGCATAGTGGCAAATTTAATTTTCTCAGTCTCTGACATAGGTTTGAGGGTCAAGAATGTATCGAGCTTGTGGATCCAAGCTCTAGCAGATGTTCTGTCGCTGCCATTGAACATAGGAAGAGTCAATTTGTTCATGGCATGTTTCAAATCCCGGTTCGGACCCCTGTGTCTCCTCTCCGGCTAGGCCCTGCCAAATTCTCTCTTTTGGGCCATATACTGAACAAAGGTCAAATCAACTTTGACATGGACGGGTAACATGTCCCACTCGTCGATCATCGTCATAACATTCTCTGGAAGAATGCCAGCTGGACCTGGTTGTGCCACCTCCTCCTCTGCAATATTCTCTGTGAATGTAGGCATGAGGGGTCTGTCTGTGGTATATGTGGGAACTCTAGCAGCTCTAGGAGATCCTGCTCTACTGCTACCACCACTGTGCTGGTTAGGGGGCCTCCTGGCTGTAACTGACAACTGCTCGATCACCCCTGTAAGCTGCTGTAACACACCAACAATATTGTCCTGCCCAACATGTATCTGCCTCATTGTCTACCTGGCTTCTCTGTCTACCTCATCAGCCATGTTCCCACCTAGAATAGTCTGCTCTAAAACAAACTCCTCGCTATCTGGATGACTGGACTCAATGTCCAACTGTACTGAAGAATCTGTCTGTTCCTGTTGCTCCCTGTTATGACCGAATCCGGGTATCCTGTGCCTGCTATGCATAACTGGCTAGCATGGCTACTGCTGTCATAACTGAAAACTGAAATGATGACCCCACTAGGATGGCAAGATCAGTAGCTCTGATACCACTGTAAGGATACTGGCTGCCTCCATCCCAATTTGTCTATAAAGAAAAGTGCGAGTTCTGAAAGTGGACCACTAGTGTATTGTGGAGTGTGTAGGCAATCCTCACTTTACTGGATTTCTTAGATATGAAGGTAATGCAATAACGTAATCATAAACTTCTATTTGCTGTGTGCATTTATCAAGAACTCTGCTCAAGGAAGAGATTGCATATATTCCTTCAAAATAATATATGCAAAGATTCGGTTCAAACTTAATCAGTATTAATCGTTGTAAGGATTACAATAACATAAATGGCAGTGTGCACTTGTTGTGTGACCCATGAGATTGGACCTATCGTTGCTGGGAATGGTGTGTCTATACTGGAGTAGCCACTGTCCAAGCCGCATGCTGCAGGTCTGTTTACTGCTGCTAGGTGCTGGAATGACCTGCTGTCCGAGCTACCTTGCAAGAGTCGGGCGTAGACACTCCCAGTTCTGCCCGTCACTTCCTGAGAACCGCTATGCTGGATGCGGAATGTCTGGTGCAAGTGACTGGTGCTGTTAACGCTTGGTCTCAGCCCGCAGTAACACTGCTGGGCCTCTCCTGAGCCCGTCTGCACACTTCCAGTCCTCACGCGACCCTCTGATTTGATACCACCCTCACAACGGGTGTCTAACTTACTGCAGGTTCCCGCGCTAAGTACTTCCCTGTTATAAGACAGCCAATGTGAGAAGGGAGTATGTTCTCCTATCGCCAAGAATGTCACTATGATGTCTGTGAGTAGTCTGCAGTTCCAAACGCGGCTGGGTGATTGCTAGAGAAATACGGATTCCCCTTCCTACAACGACTGGGGCAGATTTTGATTTCAAACTCCTCAACACCTTTACCTCCTGAAGCCACGTTTTCTTGGAACCAATCTGAAAACTGGAAGAAATAAACAAAAGCTTGTTCTTTGACTTTCGAAATTATTTGCTGAAGATTAAACTTTGCTATCTTTACTTACTTGGAGATCACTTGTGAAATCTGAAGCAATTTCACCTAAGGTAGAATATTGGGGCTACATCCAAAATCCCACAAACTCTTAAGGGGTTACGTCCTCAAGAAATCAGTCACATTTAAGCAACCATATATAGAATTCTTTATTTTGTAAATTCTCATTGTGCTTTTCCCAAGGAAGATCTCCTTCCTTTATAACCTCAAAATGAGAGCCATTACATCAACTAGACAATGTGGGATAAAAAAGGCACTTTCGTCTTTTAGTCACTTAAGTCACTTTATAAAATAAAGTAACTTAAAGTTATAATATTAAAGTGACTTTATGATATAACTTTATGAAATAAAGTATCCCAACTATAGAGTCTGAACTCAGATATTAAATAAATGCCCAAGTAACCCTATGATTGACTGACATCCTCTGAAAAGCGGCCATTAGACTATCCGGATGGCTAGATAGGCTAATCAGGCATAAAATGCATTACTGTAGAAAAGGGGACATTACAACTTCTTAGATAAGAAAGTAGAGATTAGGCACAGATGTTTCTTAAAATGATATAATTTGAGAGGTCTGTACCATGGGACAATCACCATCACAAAACAGAGACAACAAAGTCAATACAAAGGAGACAAACAGAAATATATAAGTGAAGATGAATTATTCTTTGTTTTATTTCATATTCAATAGGGCGCTAAATTGCAATGGACAATAGACAACTGAATTTGATGTTTTGTATCTAGAACATAAATGTTTGCTTAAATTATTGAAAATAATGTAGCTCAAGAATCAAATGATGCATCATTCATGAAATTGGTTGTATTTTTAATTTCTCAATTACATAGCCTTATAGAAATGTTTCCTTTCAAAACTTGTATTGTATAATATATATTATTCCTAACATAATTCTTTAATTTCTATCAAGCCCAAGTCATTCTTTTGATTGAGAAAACCTTTGCATTTTATTGTAATTTAGTTTCGCAATTTCAATAATTTTTTCAATCTAAAAATTCTTTATCCTTACTTTTATTTCCATTATGTTAATTTTTAGTTTTTTCAAGTTTCTAATTAACGCAGCGATTCACGATAACATTAGTTTGAAATGTTTTAGTTTCAAAATTTTCTTTAAACTGTCGTCTATGGAAATACTAGAAAATTTCTCATTAGTTTCTATTAATTGTATATGAATAGGTGTTTGTTTAACATATGCAAAGGATTTTGTATTAAACAAAGAAAAGACACCATGGAAGAAAGGAAGAGATATGTGGTGGCAGGTCAGTAAGACAATCTAAAATGTTTTTTTCATTTTTGAATGACTTGCTTTTTCTGGCCTTTTAAAAAAGAATAGTTTGAATTATGTTTGCTCTCCATATACAAACTTTTTCTTTCTTGGAGAATTGTAGAAATATTTTACGAAGCTTACTTTTGTATTTTTTCAGGTTTTTTCTTGTGTGATTATATGTTTTCAGTAGAGATAATATTCTTGTGGTCCAACTGGATTATTGTTTTGATTGAGAAAATTGATACGCGATTATAAAAAACATGACTAGAGGACAAAGAGAAAATTCCTCATTGAATGAAGGTATAAATAAATGCAACCAAAGATGATCAGTAGTCATGGTGACCAAGCTATATCGGGCCAATTACCATACCCACCCACACCACTTGTGGTGTGATTTATTCTCTTGTGGAAGAGCAAGCAACAATGGTTTGTTTCTTACTCACCATGATACTAAATGTAATCTCCCAAAAGGATAAATTGTGAAGTAGATTACTTGTCATACAAAGAACCTACATAGTCCACATCTATGTTCGTATCGAAATTCTTTTATTGTTTTTCTTGCATTCCAAGGCATGCTCCACTGTACGATTGATGTACCTCAAAACTCAGTTTTCTTCTCTTTAGTGACACACATTTGATTCCTTAATGACCCTCAAAAGATAGCTTATAGCATAGTTGATATCTAACTTGGTGCAAGTCAGGTAAATGAGACTCTAAATTAGGGTGTGATAAAAAGTAATGTTCATCGATGGATAATTTGTTGATATTTGCAAACTTGTCTCTTTTGTTGTTGAAATGGCGTTGTAGTAAATGATTTTGAATTTCTTGAGCAATTTCTAAGCATACTTCATCTAAATCACAAGAATATGATTGTTTGATTGCCACACTTCTAGTCCAAGACAAAAATTTAGAAGTCGGAGATTCTTCATGAAAAATGTCTATTCGAGGTCATTCTTTGTTGCTTCAACCATGCTAAAGTTGGATGGAAAGAAGATGGTGTTGCGAGGAATGTGCAATGGAGGTCCTCGGATGATTACGACCAAGCGCATGGAGGCAATTTTCAAACATGATGAGGTCATTTGGGCAGTGCAATGTTTGGTTTCATCCAAACTGTTGAGTGGCCAGAACACACACTGCTACGATGATGAGCTTCAGTGAGTATTTGGAAAGCATAGTTTGGTTTTTAGCGACATTCCACCAGGAATACCCCCACATTGAGGCTGTGATCATATGATTGAGTAGGAGGAAGGAACCAAGCTAGTCATCACAGCCCCCTACCGTCAACCCAAGAAGTTCAAGGATGAGATAGAGAAGATGATTCAAGAGCTCCTCAACAAGGGATACAATAGGCTTTGCTCGAGTCCTTTTGCATCCTCAATGGTTTTGGTGAAGAAGGATGGACCCCTCAGGATGTGAATAGACTATCAGGTGTTGAATAAGAAAACCATTAAGAGCTGATGGCCTATTCCGAAGACTGATGAGCTATTGGATGAGCTTCACGTAGTTGTCTACCTCTTGAAGATTGATTTCCGTTCTGGGTACCATCTGATTTGAGTGAGGGAGAAAGATGTGCACAAGACAATTGTTCGTTGCTACTATGGTCACTATGAGTTCTTGATTATGCCTTTTGGTTTGACCAATGCACGTGCTACTTTCCAGTCTTACATGAACCACATCTTCAACAAGAAGTTGCGAAATTCCTCTTGGTGTTCTTTGATGACATTCTCGTATACAACAAGACTTGGGAGGAACATTTGAGGCATTTGGATGAGGTGTTGGGGATCATAGAGTCACAATCCTTGTTTGCAAAGAGATCCAAATGCAAGTTTGATATGATAGAAATCCTATACCAAATTTTTTTGTTGGTTTTCTTTGATGACATTCTCATATACAAGACTTGGGAGTAATATTTGAGGCATTTTGATGAGAGGTTGGGGATCATGGAGTCGCAATCCTTGTTTGCGAAGAGATCCAAATGCGAGTTTGATATGATGGAAATCCTATGCCCGGGTCTTATCATCAGCACATGAGGAGTTCAAGTGCACCAAGAGAAGATTCAAGCAATTCCAATCAGCCCACACCTACGACGCTCACGGAGTTGCAAGATTTTTTTGGCCTATGTAGCTAATATAGGAGGTTTGTGAAGGAGTTCTTATAGCTTGGGCCCCCATTGACTGATCTCATGAAGAAGGGAGCTTTTCATTGGAATAATGAGACAAAAGGCTTTTGACAAGTTGAAGGTGACTATGAGTACATGTCCAGTGCTAGCATTGCCTAATTTCTCTCGACCCTTTGTTCTTGAATGTGATGCATCTGGGGAAGATATTGGAGCAGTTTTGATGCAAGATCATCATCCTATTTCCTTTGAGAGCCAGAAGCTCAATGGAGGTGAGCGATTGTACTCGATCTACAATAAGGAGATGCTCGCTATCATGCATGCTTTGGCCAAGTTCAAGCAATGCTTGGTTGGAGCGAGGTTTTTCGTAAGGACTGACCATAATAGTGTTCAGTATTTCTTGGAGGAGAAGGATTTGAATGAGAGATAGCAGAAGTGGGTGAGAAAGATTCACGCCTATAAATTTGACATTGAATATGTGAAGGGGAAGAAAAGCGTGGTTTCCGATGCATTATCCAGGAGACCCACCAAATGCTCATTGTCTCAAGTTTAGCTGATTGGAGAACTCATTTGTTGGTGGAGTACTCCAAGAACACCTTTGCTTGCAAGTTGTTGTATGAATTGACTCAGGACGATCAATACAAGGTGGTGGATGATGCAATCTACCACAAGAGCAAGATTTTCTTGGTGCTAGAGTCGAAGTTGAAGGAGAAGATCTTGAGGGAGATTCATGAGTCACCTCTAGTTGGACATCCCGAGTACCTCAAGACATATAGACAAGTCTATGAGAGGTTCTCATGGAAAGGCTTCAAGGACAATGTGTTGTGATATGTCAAGATGTGTGCCACATGCCAACAAAACAAATCCGAGCATACTTTTCTAGCAAGGCTACTTCAATATGTTGCCTATTCCTGATTAGAAATGGGAGAGCATTTTAATGGGATTCATCATAGTACTTCCCAAGGTGTAGGGAAATGTAATGTCCCCTTTTTGTAATTATGTGAACACTACGTGGGTTAATGAATGCAAGTGCTGTTATGTGAATTATGAACACAATTTAATAAAATATGAATATGACTGGTAATTCCAAATGCTATAATAATGGAAATGAATTAGTGAATAATAATGGAATGATAAATCGGATAAAAATATGATTTGTAATGCCAAATGCCACAGTGAAATACAAATGATAGTTCAATTCTATCACAGTTATATCAATGACTGCTAAATATGCTTGGTAGTTCGAAAGCAATATAGAATTCAATATATGTGTATGTTGGTTGTTTCTGATTTAGCAATATAATGTATGCACATTACCCTAGGATCCGTCTCTAATATGCGATCTAATATGTGCTATAAGTTACAGGATAAACACTTGGCATAAGTATGTAGTCTCAGATATTCTATTATGAATTATGCAAATACTCTATACAGGAGTCGTGTCTGATATGTCAATAATGTTATATGCTCTTTGACTGGTGCCATCTCTGATCTGCAATTATAACACTTGCACTTGATATAGGCTGCGCTAGCAACCGTCTATGCTCTTACTCGAGTGAATTCCAGAAAGGGAGATATGTTTATAAAATCAATTCTTCAATGTATCCTCTTGGTGAGCCGATTGACTTGCCTATATATGTGCCTTGAAGTATGAAAGGGTGCGGGTGGAAAGACTTCTTTCATAATAACAATTATAGTTTTTTAACATTTGCCAAGCCCGATTATACCAATCGGCTTAGTGTGCATATACACGATTGATGGATCAGCTGAGAATCATTAGCGTAGTTTGTGCTCAAGCCATCATGTATCTTACGTGGTCTTTGAGAACATGTCAGTTACCAATCCTTCACCATCGTCCATCTACCATCATTGTCCATTGAATAGCTCTACGTGGATGGTATTAGCATAGTCGATATCCTTGATAGAGGATTATCATTTCTAGTAGCATGCATAATTGATAATGATGATTCTCTGTGTTGCAGATAATTACCTTCAACTTTCCTTCGGTAACCATATCGGGCTCGATTATTATTACATTCTTTATTATTATTATTATTCTTAGTCAACGATAAAATATAACTAATTCAATAGACGCTCTACCATCATTGTCCATTGAATAGTTCCACGTGGATGGTATTAGCATAGTCGATATCCTTGATAGCGGATTATCATTTCTAGTAGCATGCGTAATTGATAATGATGATTCTCTTTGTGTTGCAGATAATTACCTTCAATTTTCCTTCGGTAACCATATCGGGTTCGATTATTATTACATTCTTTATTATTATTATTATTATTCTTAGTCAACGATGAAATATAACTAATTCAATAGACGCCATTCGTCTTTGATAGCATTTGTCGCTGACACATTGATACTCCATATAATTGATGTCTTAATTTATCGACATACCGAAGTGGCTGACGACAATTAATACTCACTCGTCACTTCTATTCTCATCGACTTGTCTACATAGTTGCTTCCGCCGTTGCTACTGAAGTCTCCCAATTGATATCCTATTTTCCACTGATAGTAGTAGTGATGAAACAAATAGTCGCTTACCAATTACAACTACCGCCACGACGGAATGGATGAATAAGTCGCTGTCCTTTGTAATTCTTCTGCCCTTCATATGACGTGGATTAGAATTTGGTTTTTTATAAATTTCAATCTTTAATTAAAATTTATTTTATCATATATCTTCAATTCGGGGACATTACAGTCTTCCCCTCTTGGAAAATGCTTTCCCACAAGCATTCTTATATTGCCAATGATTCTTGGATCCCAAACTTGAAAGTGCATCCTCTGTATAGTGATTATTCATTATGATGGTGGTAGGGATCTGGGTAATCAATCTCCATGAGCTTAATAGACGTTCCATTGTAGTTATCTTAATTGGAACGCAATGATGCCGATACTCATCTTGTATGAGATATGTGATGGAATAGTGATTCGTTTTGTTCCAAATGGTTTTCAACACTTTCTTGATGGAGGATGCACCTGGATCCCATAGTCTATTTCATCTTTTCCTTTGTGTAATTTTAAAATAGATTCTTCATTTCTTTCAAAGAGTGGGGTACTATATGTCTTGAACAATGGAATATGAATAAGTTGATTTTCGTTCTCAAGACCCAACTCTTCCTTAATTGATTTTTTTTGGTAACCTTCCAAGTCATCTTCATCTCTTTTGTAATGATTTGGGGGTTCATGATTTGTAAATGTTCTTCTATCTGTGCTTACTAACCTTTCTATCTATTCATCAATTTTAATTTGATGAGATTGGATACATGAAGTGACTAATATACTTGTATTAGAAGCATTATTCATCTTACTCACAGCTAGAGAGTCATGCTTGATATCCTTGAACAATTTCATGTAATTTGAATTATGATTTCCTGCTTCAATCTCTCTTATGTCATCCTTTGTGTAAGACTTTTGTAATAATGTAAGTTCCGACTCATGACCTTCATAAATCTGCATACTTGATTCACTAGGGATTAAAGATATACATGGAGATTTCTCTGCTTTAATTTCCTTAGAAGTCTCGGGAACAATTTCTTCTTGAGGTATTTTTGACTCCTTGGAGTGTCTAGTGACCATGTTCTAAGTATCATCTTCTTGTTGTGTTTGATGATTTGTCTTTTCCAAGTCCTTTATTCTTCCCTTCTTTGATGTGATAACCTTCACAGTTTCTATTGGTTGTGAACTTCTCGACGCCAATTTACAATCATGCTTTCCATTTTCCCTTTCCAAGTCCAAGCGATGACTTCTTGTAATAACCCTTCGCAGGATCTATCCGCTGTGTCGTTTGAGTTGTTTTGTTTTTGTTTAATATTCTGATTTTTTTGTGTTTTCAAGGAGTTTTGACATAAGCAAATACAATAATTGAAACTAATCTATTTGAACTAAAATTCAAATCTGATTGCAATATTGATCAAAGTCATTTATTGCATATGAATGCTAATGTTTGAACACAGCGTATTGCTGATAAAAAAAATACATAAAAAGCAAAGTACAAAATGATTAAAACCTGATTTTTTTGTCTCCAGAATGCAACCACGCTGCTGATTGCTTCCTCTTTGGACAGCGCCTATCAAAAACTGCAATATAAATATCTGATTTTTAATTCACTGTAGCGCCGTACTGTTCACATAGACACTGTAGCATTCACTGTTCATGACGGTACTGTAGCAGTCCGTACGGCGGTACTGTAGTAGTCTGTACTATTCACTGCCGTACTGTACCAGCAGCTACGAAATTGTATATGTAATGATTAATTTTTTAAATATTTTGTTCTACTACTGAAATAAATACCTGCTGAAGCACAAATCAGAGTCTCTGAATGAAACTCTCTCAATTCCAAATTCGCTGGGTATTTCACTAGTTCAAATGGATACACACAGAAGAACTACATTCTTCAGTGGCTATGGCTGAAACCCTTCTTAGAGCATAAAAAACCTGTTTTCAAATGATAGCAATAACAATGGATGATTTCTTCATTCATTTTCCAAGCATAAATATGCCTTCCAAACCCTAAATCGAATTCTTCTAGAGAGATGCTATTTTCCTCATAAAATCATTTAAAAATAAATCATTAAAACACTTAATGATTTTATACTTAGGAAAATACATTTAATTTTTCTCCTTCAATTAATTCAGTCAACTGGCCCCATTCGATGAGAAATAGATCCATACTCAAGTGATTTAATATAAAGTTAACTTAACTTTAATATTAAATCATTAATCATTAATTAATGCGGGAACCCACTAGAAATGCAAAACTCTCTCAAAATTGAGAATCTGACCTTTCCGTCTGAAACTGGAGTCTGGGTAATTATTTCCCATGTGACCAAAAAACCTTGCTAAAAATAGCAACTGCTAAAAATAGCAAAAACTCAACAAAAAGTAGTCTAAAACAACTCTCCAAGCCCAATCAAAGCCACTGAACTCTGAGGACGTCAAATCACTGAACAACCAAACTCCCCTGTGCTCAAACTAACCCCCTATCCACTGTATTAGCCTTCGAGGGTCCAATTATAGGCTAAACAACTGCTAGAATGGAGCCTCTAGCTAGAAGGGGACATCACAGCCTGTCCCTCCTGAAATTGCTTGTCCTCAAGCAATCTCAACTTAGGATGCTGTAAAATCTCCTCTCTCCCAGGTAGCATCCTCAACCGGCATGTCCTTCCATTTCACCAAGTACTCCCTGATGGTAAGTCTCCTCAAATTCCTCTCCCTGAACTCAATGATAGCTTCAGGCACTAAAACCAACTTTCCCTCATCATCCAAGGGTGGAAGCACTGCAGAAGGAACAATATGATGTCCTAACACCTTCTTAAGACGTGACACATGAAACACATTATGGACCTTACTCTCTGCCGGTAAATCCAACTCATAAGACACCTCTCCAACTCTCCTGATTACCTTGAAAGGTCCATACTATCGTGGCTTAAGTTCCTCGGCACCACTCTTCTTGAGAATGGACTGGCGGTAAGGCTGCAACATCAAATATACCATATCACCTACCTCAAAAGTCCGCTCAGTCCACTTCTGATCAACATACTGCTTCAGCTGATTCTGTGCCTTAGTGATATTCTCCTTCAGAGCCTTTACAATGTCCTGGCTCTCTTGTAATAAGTCACCAGCACTAGGCACTCTACTATCTGATAGCAACAAATCTATGAAACCGGGTGCCTCATATCCATATAATGCCATGAATGGTGACATCTTGATAGACATGTGATAAGTGGAATTATAACAATACTCACATAGATATATCCACTTAACCCAAGCCTTCTGCTGCCCTGCTATGTAATTCCTAAGGTATCCTTCCACCCATTTGTGGACTATCTCAGTCTGCCCGTCTGTCGTTGTAATGTTCCTAACTCCGGGCGTACCACTCTGGCGTACTGGAGGAGCAAGCCGTACTGGATGGGATGCACTACACAGGCCGTACGGGTGGAGGAGGGAGGTAGTACGGATGGAGGAGAGTAGTACAGATGGAGGAAGGTAGTATGGATGGAGTACAGATGGAGGGAGGTAGTACGGATGGAGGGTAGTATAGATGGAGGTGGGTAGTACGGATGGAGGAGGGTAGTATGGATGGAGGAGGGTAGTACGGAGGAAGGTAGTACGGATGGAGGGAGGTAGTATGGATGGAGGAGGGTAGTATGGATGGAGTAACTTAGTGATTCTAGGCGCACAGAACAATGAAGTACCAAATATGAACAATTGCCAGAGAAAGAGATTATGAATAGAGTACTTCGGATTTGCCAGATTTGATACAAGCAGAACAAATAGAGTAGGGTGAGGGTGAATCCCACCGAAACTGCAATAGGCCAAATAGGGAAGGTCTTTCACTTCCGAAGTGGCGCACACCAAAACTCCAACCGGAATTCGCAACAATAATAAGATATCAAATTCAA
>MU223226.1:3920151-3933639 GCA_018584345.1 Thuja plicata
GCAAATCCGAAGTACTCTATTCATAATCTCTTTCTCTGGCAATTGTTCATATTTGGTACTTCGTTGTTCTGTGCGCCTGGAATCACTAAGTTACTCCATCCATACTACCCTCCTCCATCCGTACTACTTCCCTCCATCCGTACTACCTTCCTCCGTACTACCCTCCATCCGTACTACCTTCCTCCATCCGTACTAACCTCCCTCCATCTGTACTACCCTCCTCCATCCGTACTACCTCCCTCTGTACTACCCACCTCCCTCCGTACTACCCACCTCCATCTATACTACCTCCCTCCATCCGTACTACCTTCCTCCATCCGTACTAACCTCCTCCATCCGTACTAACCTCCCTCCACCCGTACGGCCTGTGTAGTGCATCCCATCCAGTACGGCCTGCTCCTCCAGTACGCTAGAGTGGTACGCCCAGAGTTAGGAACATTATAGTCGTAGGGTGGTAACTGGTACTCGGAGTGAGCTCTGTCTCGCACAATCTGAATAGCTCTTGCCAGAAGTGACTCATAAACCTTCTATCCCTGTTACCGACTATGCTCCGAGGTAGGCGGTGCAATCTGAACACCTCATGAAAGAACAATTCTGCCACCTATGTAGCAGTGTATGTAGCCGTGATCGGAAACAAGTGGGCAAACTTCGTGAGCCGATCAACAACAACGTATATACAGTCTCTGCCCTGAGCTCTTGACAGTCTTGTGATGAAGTCCATGGATAAACACTCCCACTTCCTATCAGGAATCGGAGGTGGTTGTAGAAAACTGGCTGGGTAAGAGTGTTCCTGCTTATTCTGCTGGCAAGTGGGACACTCTCTGACATATTGCAACACTTCAGCTTTGAGCCCTTTCCATGAGAAGCGCTCTCTAATCTGCTTGTAAGTTTTGTAGAACCCGGGGTGTCCTGCCATAGGTGAATCGTGATAAACTCTCAACACCATCCTCCTCACCTCTGACCTTGACACCAAATAAATACGCCCTTTGTAAATGATGAGCTCATTCACAAGGGAAAAATCACTGTCCTGAATGGATCCATCAATAAATCCTTCTGCCCATGTATCCTTTGCATACTCTGCAAGGATCAAATGTCTGTAGTCCTCTGCTATGTCTGTCATCATGCTTAGGTGAGGTCTCCATGACAAAGCATCTGCAACTACATTCTGTGTCCCCTTGAAATAGGTGATATCAAAATCATAAGCTTGTAACTTGCTTATCCATTTCTGCTGCCTGTCATTGAGATCTCACTACCCCAGGAAATGTTTCAAGCTATTATGGTCTGGTTTGATGCAAAATTTACTACCCACTAAGTACTGCCTGAATTTGGCCAAGGCATGCATTGTGGCCAACATTTCCTTATCATATATGCTGAAGCTCCTCTTAGGTCCCTTGAGCTTCCTGCTCTCATAAACAATCGGGTGCTTATCCTGCATAAGCACTGCTCCAACACCCTCCCCTGATGCATCACAGTGTAGCTCAAAAGGCTTCCTAAAGTTTGGTAATGCTAATACTAGGCAAGAAGTCATCAACTCCTTGAATTTATCAAAACAATCCTGTGCCTCAGGAGTCCACAAGAAAGCCCCTTTCTTCATCAAAACGGTCAAGGGTGGTGCATGCCTGGAATAACCGCTGACAAACCTCCTGTAGAACCCACACAACCCCAAAAATCCTCTCAACTGTGTAAGGTTGCCCGGATAAGGCCAGTCAACAATAGCACGAATCTTCTCCGGATCCATGCGTACGCCCTGTGCACTGATAATGTGACCCAAATATAGTAACTCTGACAAGCCTAGATCACATTTTGATTCCTTGGCATACAAGGACTCTCTGCTCAACGTGCTCAATACTGTATCTAAATGTTGTAAGTGTTCATCCCATGTTTTACTGTAAATGAGGATGTCGTCAAAGAAGACCAACACAAACTTCCTCAACTGATGCTGAAACACCCTGTTCATCACAGACTGAAAAGTAGCAGGTGCGTTAGTTAGCCCAAATGGCATAACTACAAACTCAAAATGCCCACAGTGACATTTGAATGTTGTCTTCTCTACATCCTGCTCTCTGATCCAAATCTGATGGTAACCTGATCTCAAATCTGTTTTGGAGAAGAAACATGCTCCATGAAGCTCATCCAATAACTCATTAATCTGCGGAATGGGGTACCTATTCTTAATTGTCCTCTTATTCAGTACCCTATAGTCAATGCACATCCGGAGCGTTTCATCCTTCTTCTTCACCAGTACTACAGAAGAAGCGAAAGGAGACTTGCTCGGTCTGATATGGCCCATGGCAAGTAACTCCTTGATGGTTTTCTCTATTTCATCCTTCAATCTTTTCGGATGCCGGTATGGTGTAATCATTATGGGCTTAGCACCCTCCTCCAGCTCAATAATGTGCTCAATACCTCTATCAGGAGGTCTACCTGGTGGAATCTTGCTGAAAACCTTGTAGTGCTTAATCCTCACCTCTTGTATGTCGGGATGATACGCTGATTTATGCTGCCCCTTTGCTGGCAATAAAGTACAATGCACTGCCCACTCTGCCTGATCGTGCTTCAGCAAGCTCTCCATGCGCCTACAAGACATCATCCTGAACTCAGTGTCACGGATGGCCTTCAATATGTGTGTTTTCCCATCCGACTGGAATTTCATCTCCATTTCTTTGAAGTCGAGAGTGAATACTCCAATGTCATGAAGCCAAGTCATGCCCGGAACTAAATCTGTGTTGCCCATATTCACCACATAAAAATCCACCTTGAAGTCAAAATTGTTTATCTTCAAGGGTAAATCCATGTTCTTCCTATCACACTTGAGGACATAGCCATCAACTACCCTCACTCTCAGGCCCTTAAACTGCTCTGTCTGAATCCCACGTCTCTCTACCAACCTGGAATCAATGAAATTATGTGTGGCACCTGTATCAAGCAAAGTGATGACTCGCTGCCCAGCCAACACTCCTCTCATTCTGAATGACCCCTCCTGCTGTACACTGGTGAGATGGGCCTCCTTAAGTCTTCCCTTAGTCTTCTCCTCACCTGTGGTCATTTTGTTCAGTTTCTCTTCATCAGTGTCTCCCTGTTCTTCATTGGATTCCTCTTTGTCGGACTGCTGCTCTGAAGTTTGAGTGTCTGAATCCTCGTAAAAAGCCCACATAATCCTGTTTGCTTTGCCCTTAGGCCGTAGAGGACAATCATGGTCTCTGTCATACGGTCCTTTGCAATAGAAACATAACTTCCTTTTCCGCAAATCATTAAGTGTGTCCCTATCAAATGGTGCAAAAGACTTATCCTTATTTTCAATTTTAAACCCTGTCTGCTCTGGTTTCTTGAAGAACGGTTTGCTGTCCTTACTAGATGATGCCGCTTTTGAATGGAATTTGTTTGCTAGAGCTGCATGTTCCATGTCCTTGGCCTTATTCATAGCCTCCTGCAAAGTCGGAGAATCAAATGCCTTAACCCAACCCCTCAGTGGTTCGGTTAATCCTTCACTAAATAAAACTATCAGTCTTTTCTCAGATATGTCAGGTACCATTACTGCCAATCTTTGGAATTCATTGATAAACTGATCTAGGCTGCTTGTTTGTTTTAACTGAGCCAATTCTCTGAAGTAGATTTCTGGATCCTTCCTGTCAAACCTCTCTACTAGCCTGTCTACAAACTTCTGGTAAGAAGTCACCTAGTTATGTTGAAGAGTGATCAATCCGTGATACCACCAGTCATGCGCTACTCCCTCCAGATGCAATGTGGCATATTTTATTGCCTCTAACTCCGTCATAGGCCTCAGGGCTAAAAATATACCAAGCTTGCGTTGTTGACCTCTCACTACCATCAAATGTAGACAACGTGAGCTTGCCTGTAGCATGTTTCAGCTCATTGTTTTGTCGAGGTCTCCTCTCCTGTCTCACGGAGTGGTAATGTTCTCCTCTGATTCACAAACCTTTCAAAGGTCATCCTCTCCCGAACCTGTGGCGTTAAAAGTTCCCATTCATCATTTGCGGCCATAAGGTTATCTACAAACATCTCCTCACTAGCTTCTTCTACCTGTTCCACATCTGGCTCATTTCTGACAAAGGTAGGGCGAGTAGGCCTGTCTACTGTCCTAGAATGGGTTCTCTGTGCTCTGGGAGGACCAACTTCACTCTGATTATCTTCCTGTCCACGATTTTGCCTGGCCTGTGCAATTATACACTCCATCATGGCTGTAAGTGCCTGTAACGTCTGAGCCATTTGTTGCTTCCCTGTAGTCATGACTCTGAAGAATTCTCTTGTTTCCTGATCTTCATTATTTTTGTTTACCCTGGGTGGGCTACCCTCACGCCTGTCACCCATGGTGACCGACTGTGGTTCTGAAACCTGTTCGCCTTCAAGTAAGGCTCTCCTGCGTGTATAATACCTGTGTGGACCAACCTCCTCTGGCTGCATGTAATAACTAAACCCTCAGGATGGCAGGATTTAGCTTTGATACCAATCTAATAACCCTTCGCAGGCTCTATCCGCTGTACCGTTTGAGTTGTTTTGTTTTTGTTTAATATTTTGATTTTTTTGTGTTTTCAAGGGGTTTTGACATAAGCAAATACAATAATTGAAACTAATCTATCTGAACTAAAATTCAAATATGATTGCAATATTGATCAAAGTCATTTATAATTTTATTCCATATGACTGCTAATGTTTGATCACAGCGTATTGTTGATAAAAAAAATACATAAAAGCAATGTACGAAATGATTAAAACTTGATTTTTTTTGTCTCCAGAATGCAACCATGCCGCTGATTGCTTCCTCTTTGGGCAGCGCCTATAAAAAACTGCAATATAAAATCTCTGATTTTTAATTCACTGTAGCGCCATACTGTTCACATCGACATTGTAGCATTCACTGTTCATGGCGGTATTGTAGCAGTCCGTACTATTCAATGTCGTACTGTAGCAGCAGCTACGAAATTGAATATGCAATGATTAATTTTTTAAATATTCTGTTCTACTGCTGAAATAAATACCTGGTGAAGCACAAATCAGAGTCTCTGAATGAAACTCTCAATTCCAAATTCGTTGGGTATTTCACCAGTTCAAATGGATACACACAGAAGAACTACGTTCTTCAGTGGCTATGGCTGAAACCCTTCTTAGAGCATAAAAAACCTGTTTTCAAATGATAGCAATAACAATGGATGATTTCTTCATTCATTTTCCAAGTATAATTATGCCTTCCAAACCCTAAATCAAATTCTTCTAGAGAGCTGCTATTTTCCTCATAAAATCATTTAAAAATAAATCATTAAAACACTTAATGATTTTAGACTTAGGAAAATACATTTAATTTTTCCCCTTCAATTGATTCAGTCAACTGGCCCCATTCGATGAGAAGTAGACCCATACTTAAGTGATTTAATATAAAGTTAACTTAACTTTAATATTAAATCATTAATCATTAATTAATGCGGGAATCCACTAGGAATGCAATAACTTTCTCAAAACTGAGAATCTGACCTTGCCGTCTGAAACTGGAGTTCGGATAATTATTTCCCATGTGACCAAAAAACCTTGCTAAAAATAGCAACTGCTAAAAATAGCAAAAACTCAACAAAAAGTAGTCTAAAACGACTCTCCAAGCCCAATCAAAGCCACTGAACTCTGAGGACGTCAAATCACTGAACAACCAAACTCTCCTATGCTCAAACTAACCCCCTATCCACTGTATTAGCCTACGAGGGTCCAATGATAGGCTAAACAACTGCTAGAATGGAGCCTCTAGCTAGAAGGGGACATCACACTTCTATACTTCTTAGGAGAATATTTTATCCGTAGATCAATGTTGTCCTCTAAAGAGATATCTTGTTGAAGACTACTATACAACCAATCATGCCGAAATTGCTCATATACATCTATTGATTTCGGCTCTTGTCACCAATTATCATGTAAATTAGCAAAAGTAACTTATTGTCACTCTTTCTTTGGAAGGAAAATAGGAAGATTTGGTCTATATTTAAGGGCATGATGTCTTGAATATTCATCTTTTTCTCTTTTCCCTTCTTGTTTTATGTGATTGTTGTTGGTTGGTATTAGTAATGCAGACAATTGATCTTATTTCTTTTGTGTGTTTCTTGACCATGCATTGAAGCATGTGGTTGCAGAGTTCTCATCTTTTCCCATTCTTATTAAACTAGTTCCTCAATTGCTTCTATTCTCTACTAATCTGAATGTTCATCCCACAAGTTGGTAGGATCTTAGTTCTGATACCAATTTTAATATCCCCATTTTGTAATTATGTGGACACTACGTGGGTTAATGAATGCAAGTGCAGTTATGTGAATTATGAACACAATTTAATGAAATATGAATATGACTGGTAATTCCAAATGCTATAACAATGGCAATGAATTAATGAATAATAATGCAATGATAAATGGGATAAAAATATATGACTGGTAATTCCAAATGCCACAATGAAATACAACTGATAGCTCAATTCTATCACAATTATATCAATGACTGCTATATATGCCTGATAGTTTGAAAGCAATATAGAATTCAATATATGTGTATATTGGTTGTTTCTGATTTAGCAATATAATGTATGCACATTAGCCTATGAGCCGTCTCTGATGTGCGATCTGATATGTGCTGCAAGTTATAGGATAAACACTTGGCAGAAGTATGCCGTTTTAGATATTCTATTATGAATTATGAAAATACTTTGTACAGGAGCCATCTCTGATATGTCAATAATTTAATATGCTCTTTGACTGGTGCCATCTCTGATCTGCAATTATAACACTTCCACTTGATATAGTGCAACCATCTATGCTCTTACTCGAGCAGATTCCACAAAGGGAGATATGTTTATAAAATCAATTCTTCAATGTATCCTCTTGGTGAGCCGATTGGCTTGCCTATATATGTGCCTTGAAGTATGAAAGGGTGCGGGTGGAAAGACATCACCCATCATAACAATTATAGTTATTGTTAACATTTGCCAAGCCTGATTATACAATCGGATTAGTGTGCATATACATGATTGATGGATCGGCTGAGAACGATTGGCATAGTTTGTGCTCAAGCCGTCATGTATCTTACGTGGTCTTTGAGAACATGTCAGTTACCAATCCTTCACCTTCATCCATCTACCATCATTGTCCATTGGATAGTCCCACGTGGATTGTATTAGCATAGTCGATATCCTTGATAGTAGATTATCATTTCTAGTACCATGCGTAATTGATAATGATGATTCCCTTTGTGTTGCAGATAATTACCTTCAATTTGCCTTCGCTAACCATATCGGGTTCGATTATTATTACATTCTTTATTATTATTCTTCTGAGTCAATGATGAAATATAACTAATTCAATAGACGCCATTCGTCTCTGATAGCATTTGCCATTGTTACATTGATACTCCATATAATTGATGTCTTAATTTATCGACATACCATAGTGACTGACGACAATTCATACTCACCCGTTACTTCTATTCTCGTTGACTTGTCTGTAATGTTCCTTCTTATTCTCCTTGCATAAATTGCCTGCAAAACCATCATTAGTAGAAGATAACATATAATATTCAACTCTTCATTTCTATATTCTAAGGCAGTAAGGAGGATTTGATCCTAAGAGCTGCCTCTAGGTCGGCTTCACAGGATTCGAGGTTCTCCACTTAAAGGATATAAGATCCATTATAAGCAACCTGGACTATTGGCATGTCTTCCCATAGAGCATTGCTCCTAAGTAACCATTACCTCTATATTTTATGTTAGTGAGGGGGATTTGATCCTAAGAGCTGCCTCTAGGTTGGGCTTCACAGAATTCCCGATTCTCAGCTTGAGGGATATATGGTCCAGTCTAAGCAACCGGGCTATCGACACGTCTTCCCAAAGACCACTGCCCCTAAGAATCTCTTGGAAACGATAAACGTTATCCAAGCCTACGCATATGCATATGATTGGCTATCAGTATATATACTGCCTATGTGAGATTATAATAATCTCGAGACTAGGGAAACTATAACAATTTCTTCTAGCCCTCTCCAGATATAGGAATCCATCTCTAATGAATATAAGATTCATTCTATAAGGTATCCATATCATCATCCTAGTGAACATATAAATGTACAACATTAATATTGATTATAGAATCATGTTTAAGTTTATTCATGAAATATATCCAGATTTATAAAAGAATGCATGAATTAAGAATTCACATGATAGATGTAGATTTATCTCAATTTATATATATATATATATATATATATATATATATATATATATAAACAACTATATAAGTGAGAATATATATATATATATAATAATAATCCATAAAAAGAAATTATTATTGAAATCATACCAAATAGTCGAATTGCCTTGTCAACTATTCTTTTTATTATTTCCTTGTTCCCTGTTTGTTTCTTCTTAATTTCTGATTTTCTGACAGATTCTTATCAGAAAAACCATTTAGTAGTGCCCGTGATCTATTTTATTACTTTGGCACCATCTTTGTTTATAGTAATGCTTCTGATCGCCAAGAACCCTAACATGTTACTTCGATTTCAAGTGCCTTTTGGATTGGATATATTGGTCTGATCCCTAAGTAGTCCTTCTGAACATATACATCCTTTTGTGTTGTTTTAATTCTATAACCTTTCGAGGAGATACATACAATGTCTCTCTGTTGTCATCACATTCTGAGTATTCAGTTGAACCATTAGTAGCTTCATGTTGTATCTTGATGAAATAATTTTATGAGAGGAAGTGATGAATCTTCTCTTGGATTTTGCATGATGGCCTTCGGCAAGAGTTACATGAGGTTCTTCCAACGGTAACTCATTAACATTGTTCATACCTTATTTCAGTGTTCATCGACGTGACTTGACAGAAGTCCTTCCGACAGTATCTGCCTTGTCTTTCTTATCGGTAGGACATAGATAATCGACGAGACATAAATAAGTTACTTCAATCATGTGAGTCTCTTTGATGTCATTATTGATTTGCCACGTTGGGGAGACCAACTAATCTCCCTCCGATGTATTCATAATCCACCTGTGGTGATCTTCGAGGAGATATATACAAAGTTCCCTCGATGAAAAAATTCATCAGCGAGACATAAGAATTCACTATGAGAAAAAGATCTCACTCTGAAGCTGAGTGTCTCCCCGATGCACTCCTTTTATTGTTCCCCTTTTTTTATGAGTTCATCGAGGTGACATAACTGAACTCTCTTCGACGAATATTTATAAGTGTACACTTTATCGGGCTGACATGAGCGATCGGAGAGGCCTAACGAAATTATCCCGATAGTTCAAGTCTCTCTGATATCAATCTCCTGTGCATTGAGATAAACCTTAGTTTTTCTTTCCGAAGCAAGCTAGTTTGGTTTTCAAGTAACCATGTTCACTGGGGTGACATTGGCCATCTATATGAGATTTGATTTTCTCCACGACATATGATATCTTGCCGATTGGATAGACTTAGCATTGCTTGTGCCAATATATAGAAGAGTTTCCGCTTTGTCCTTTTTATATTGGAATGATCTGTGGGATCGATATGACTTCAAAATGTGTCAGTGAACCCCTTAGTCCCATAAATGGATTTTCTTGTGGAAGACCTAACAAAAACTTCTTCAATATTAATTATTTCTCTCCTTTATGGTCTCTATGACCTGACATTTCTCTCACCAATGCTTTTGCTTTCAAACACTTCTTATCGGGAGAGCCTGTATAGTCAGAAAGACCAGAGAGAATTATTCCGACTCTCAAAGTCTCCCCGATGTGAATTATTCTGATCACTCCTTCATGTATCAGCATGATATAATGAGGCTCCTCCCGATTATTTAAACTGTATCAATTCCTTTGTTATGAACTTATCGGAGAATAACACCATTATTTCGCCGAAACAAGTGTCTATCGGAATGACATGCATTATCGGCCAAACTTAAAGAAATCATTTTGATGAGTGAAGTCTCCCTGAAACATGCTTACTATCAGTGATAGATAACCAGCCTCTTCTCGACGAACAATCTCTTTGTATTTCACTTAATAGGAATTTTCGGTGACGTGCTGTGTGTGTCTCCGAAGTAGATGCATATCGGGTTGACCTGTATGTTCGGGAGGACTTCATAAAATTGCTCCGATATCTGCAGTCTTCCCGATGAATGTTACTTCCTTTGTCCTATTGGGGAGAAAATATGTATCTCTTTCCGATAGTGTCTTTAGCAGCGTGACTTATGAAATCGATGAGACTTTGAGATCTCTTTGCGATCCGCTCGTTCTCTCCGATATGTTCTTCCTTCAGGGAGAGATGTCCATTGTCTTCCTGATCATGTATAACTGCCTTTTCCGAGCTGATTTATCATTACGACCTTTCTTATTTCCTGCTGAGATACAAGTTATGTCCCGAAAAGGGATTTCATATATATGATTTTCTTGATTGGAGAGACATTCATGAAGTCTCTCTTATATGTATTTTTCTCTTTATAGTTTTTTCATCTGGGATGCATTATTTATGCAGAAGTATATTGATTTTAAGGGGTCTTAAGGACAGTTATTGGAATATTATAAAAGTTATTAAGGACAGTAGTGGAAAAGTTATTGTAATCTGGTAAATTTTAGGATGAGAAAATTGCCTATATTTTCTAGGTGCTAATACTAGTTTTGATGATCTTATGGCTAAATGAGTGAAAAATCACCAAGTAGTACCACCTTCTTTCCCATTTCCCAAAACAATGGAAAAGAACTCCTTGGTACTACGTCATTTGTATCATTTTTTTTCTTTGCTTGTCTGCTAAAAATCCGACTTGTTTTGTGGAGGGACGATATCATTAGCACAAATAGACTTTACAATGTTTTGTTAATTTGTGGAGCTAACTACTTTATTTTTTAGCTTGTAGGCTTTGGGTGGGTTGTTTATGTTTAGTTGCATTTGCTTCCAAGGACTTTGTTCTAACTTACATATTTTTATCACTGCTATATCTAATAGTTGTGCATCAATTAAGTGTTTTGGCTTCCTTGATCTACATGTAGTAAGAAAACTCTGTCCTAACAAAGCTACTATTATGTTATATTTTGTTATTCTATTTGGCTTGCATTATTTGTTTCTATTATTGTATGCAATGCAATTGATAATTCAGCCAGACAATAGTAAACATGCCATGAGCTGTGTGTAGATCTTAGCAGTTTGATTATTATGTATTGGGAATGTTGAAAAGGAAGACAATCAAGACTACATAATGTTTAATGTGTGTTTGGATGTTTCCACATCAGATCTAACTAGATTGTATTGCACCACTGGGAAAGTGTGTGACATTTAGTGGAGATGAATTGGCAATCCTTGAGATACCATGAATCTCGGGAGAGTATTCAAAGCTACTGCAGCCCATGAAACATAAGTCAACATTATGCAAGTCATCAGAATGGGCTTTCAGGACCACTAGAATCGAATTTGGAGAATCCACCTGGGCTCTTATTTTGAATCATTTGAAAACTCTTTAGCATGTTTAGGAAGCATTTATTTTGAAAAGGTTTATTGACAAGTAAATGACAGACAGTTATGACGTATTCAATCAAAATACAGAATTTGACTTTAGATTATGTAATTTTGAAGCAATAAATATTGGCAATTCAATAGACCATTGTGCTCTCTTTTTGACCAGGAAGCAGTTTTAAACTACTCAACAGAATGTGAAGTTGAATGGGTCGATGCAGAAGATCCACTTTTTCTTTTATATACAAGTGGTAGCACAGGGAAGCCAAAGGTGTCTTGCTTTTCAATACTTAGATACTGCAAGAATCCAAGATTTTTGAGTATTGGTTCCACTTCATTTTAAATTTATTTTTATGTTATATTTTAGATTGTAATTATTTTTTTTGTTACTCATTTTTGATAGGGGGTTCTTCACACTACTGGCGGGTACATGGTTTACTCAGCCACAACCTTCAAATATGCTTTTGATCACAAGCCAAGCGATGTATATTGGTATGTATGCGTATATAAAGTACCAGGGGATAGTAGCGTACTATGCTCTTCTTGATTATATATCTGTAAGTCCAATTCTGAAGTTGTGCTATTTTGGATGTAGTATCTGCATGTTAATGGAAATGAGAAATCCTGTGTGGGTCAGACAAATATAGATTATCTATGGAACAACGTCTAGTATATAGTATTCATCAAATTTGCTAGTTTTCTTAAATATTTTAGTTTCCATGAGTGTTTATAAGGTACAAAGGACAATTGATTATGTTTGAAATTTTAATACAGATGTCCATAGATTTTAATTTTCTTCACATGAAGAGGAGAATCTGAACTGCTCCAGCAAAGGCCATTTGATATGAGAAAATCATTAATTTTACTGACCATGGATCTGGTTCATGTTTTATACCATATAATGCAACCAATGGTGTCCAAATTTATTCTCTGGATTTGGTATAGATAAACCTTCTGGCTGCATGACATAAAGCTCTTTGTTCAAGTCATAATTTATAAACATGCTCTTGACGTCCATTTTATGAATGCCCCTGCCAAACTGAGCTGTCAAATACCAAATAATCCCAATTGTTTTCACATTTGCCCTATCAGGGCAGAGGTTTCATTTTACTCTGCCAAGATTTCCAGCATAACCATTGGTTATCATTATTGGGTCAAACTTATCAATGGAGCCATCAGCCTTGTTTTTCATTCAATTAACCCACCTTCAACTAACAGCCTCCATGCTGACTGGATATTAAACAAGGGTGTACGCTTTAATTTTCACAAGTATTCCATATTTGTAGTAGATATTCATCTTTTGTCACTACTATCCTTGTTAGAAAAAGGTAGGTTTAAGTTTAAATGCATGGTAGAGCATTGCCTACTTTCCAATCTTTCTTTGTCACATTACACCATATTTTCCGAATGGGACATCAAAGATTTCTCACCTTGATGTAAATATTCAGTCTTGTACAATCCATTTTTGCAAATTCCTCAACCTACATACAAACTGATCAAGCCTATCCTATATCAAGCACTCGTGTTTATCAAATATGTTCAACATATCTTCATCAGTGAAATGTTCCCAGATTTATTTTCTCTCTTTAAACCAGGTACACAGAGAACATTCTTCATGACCTATATGCTATCAGTAAAATGAACTTCAAACTAGCCTTTTCATATGAATCCTAAGTTACCGATTCGGGTGCGGATGCGGATGCCGGATGCGGGTACGCGGATGCGTGGAATTTTTTTTAGGGGGATGCGGATGCGTTTGGATGCGTTTATATATATATATATATATATATAAGTATTCGCTTTCATATAATAATAAATTTAATTTTAAAAAAATATATAGATAATAAATTGTGAAAATAATTTAACATTGTTAAATACTAAATAGATTTGTAATAAAATGATAAAATTTATTATTTACTTAGAAAATAATATTAATTAAAAAATTAATATAAATATTTTATATTTATTAAATTAAAAATATTAATATAAATATTTCAACAAAGGTTTGACGGCCATAA
>MU223226.1:3933739-3954933 GCA_018584345.1 Thuja plicata
TGCAGATCATCAAATTACCATTTTAGCATGTCAAAGACGCTTGCCGATACCATCCAAAACAGAACGACTACATTCCTCATGTACTAGCAACCAATACGCCATAAAATCTTGAAGACAGTTGCAAGCTTCTCCGGTCAGTTCCTCCAAGCTACCGAGTAGCATGAATCGCTAATGCATTCAATATGCATTTGTCCCCTTCATGGATAGACTATTTCTTTAACATCGCAGCTCATCCAACCATAGATTCACATCTGTTGCATTGCCTCCTGTCGATTTAGCTGAATAATCCCAGACATATTCAGTACATGAATGTGTTCATAAAACATCATTGAAAATCCTTACATAGATCGGATGCTCCCAGATGCTGTCCGGATGCCTGCTGGAAGCGCATCCCAGGCATCCGGATGCGTTTGAATGCCTCTGGGAGGCATCCAAACGCATCCGGATGCCTGGGATGCGCTTCCAGAAGGCATCCGGACAGCATCCGCGCTGGAATCAGCATCCGAACGCATCCGCTCCCGCATCCGTCATTTACATGCACGCATCGGTAACTAAGTATGAATCCATACATTGTATTTTTCCCAGAGAAAAAGTGAACATAAAACATATTTTTTACCAAAGCAATTTGCGTTTTATTGGTATTCTTCCTTTGAAATGTTACTAACTAAATTCTCTTGCTAGTCATGAGCTTATGGCACTTGAATCAATATACTTATTGGCCTACTTACATTCCCAAACTAAATCTATGCACTCTGAAAGGATGTTCATTGTAGAAGTCTTCTAGATTATGAGAATCAAGAGCCTCATCGATAAGATAATCAATCATATAAATTCAGAAAGCTTGGTTGGAGGTTTTCTGATTACTTGTTTCATTTTGATTATTACTATGTTCAGATGTGGAAATTTTTTGTTAGCTTACTAGATTTGTAAGATGATTCATTCTACTATAAAATTAATAGAAAACAATATTTTGATATTTTATCAATTAACAGGATAATTATAACAAAGAGTTTCATCTCCTTATACAGAGATTGAAGAATGAAACCACCCAAATGGATAAACATTACAAGACTCACTTAAAGCTAAAAAAGCAAACTAAAAATATAGAAGGAAAAACTTGCCACTAAGGTGGCTTTATTACAACTGTAAGCCTTATCTATAATAATCTAATATTATTCTAATAAATTCTTCTCCTCTTATGAAAGTGTCATTTTTCATTACAAAAGTCATCACAGACACTTACACATCTATATCATAGTTTAAAAACTCACTAAGTACTTGGCGGAGTCAGCTTGACTCGCAAGTTTTTTTGCAGGTCATGTTTTTTTTTTCAATTGGAGAAGATTTGAACTCAGCACCATCTAGGTGCCTACAACATGGACTTTGCCATTAAACCAAGTGCCCTTTGGCCTTTGTAGGCCGTGTTGAGTCAACATGACTGGTGCATTGATTTCTCATCAAGAATTGCAAGATTTTTTGCAAAGACTTGGCCAACTTTTGCAAGTAGGAACATGGGTTTCTAGCAAAAACTTGCTTGGCATGAAGTTAGAAACCACCCCCTTATCCTCTGCCTCATCACCCCATGATTTGTCATTTATCAATTTGTTCTTGACATTTTATTGTTTTATTTCACCCAATAGAAGATGTATTTAGAAGTGAGGTGACAAAATGTGTTGAAGGAAGTATTTGGAAGGAGATTTTAAGGCACCTTAAAGATTACCAATATGTTTCTTTTTTCTCTTTTATTGATTTTGAAATTACAAAAGTTGAAAACCTAGGGAAAATGCCACCCTTTTCCTCCTTGTCTTCCTAACATTTATCTACTATATTATTATTCTATTTTCTCTTATGAATGCTTGTCATTTGTCTACAACATTTTATTTTGAAACCTTGGTGATTTGTTTCTCTGTTAAAATCAATAATGTTAATTTCAACACAAATGAGTTGTAGGAAAGACCTTGTATGGAAGTGGGGGATGTTGGGTGCTATCAAGAGCTAGCTTCTTATGATAGGAATCAAGAGATAATACTACCTTGCTAAAATACCTTGATATGATGTGAAGATGTGCCTTGAAGTGACCGAAGAGGTTGCAAGAAAAATGAATACCCTACTAGGGGTTTTTGATATGAAGAAAAGAGAAAAGAATAGGATGAGGAAGCTGTGATAGTGGTGATGAATGTGAAGTCTTTTTTTTTTTACAAATTCCTTTATTACCCCACAACTTTGTCCTCTGCTTTCCTCTACTGGTGAGAATCTTGAGGGTTCTACTTCTAACCACCATTCTTCTTCATTGAAACCTAGTTTCTTTATTCTATGCAATATTCAAAGAGTATAACCTTTTCTTGAAAATACCATTTGGAATAAGGAAAAGCACCATGAGGCTAGGATGGAAGCAAAAAAAATTTGGTAGTACAATACTTTTTGCTTCAATGTGGTGAACCATAGTTGAAAAACTCAGTGATATCTCTTTGGATGCATGAGTACTCGCACCAAAAAATGGTGGCAAGTTACTTGCCGAAAAATATGGCACCTTGTTTTTAGATAAATTCACTATGATTTTGGGCAAAAATTTGCTAAAATCCAACTAAAATTGTCGAGAAACCCGCCAACAAGACATCAAATTAATTTGTTTCAAAAAATAATTCTCATGTTCATTTGATTCGAATTTTAGTTGTGACAAAGGAGATTTTTAGGCTTTATAGTGATGCGGAAAGAGAATGAAAAGTAATGGCATAGTCTACTCCACCGATTAGATCCATTCCAACCACCGGTGAGATTGTGCAAACCAGTGAATGCACGCAAAATACTCTTGCTTGTCGCTGTTTGCTAGAGCAGCTGTTAAATTATAGCTGTAAAATATATACTATATATTATAATAGTTATATATTACACTATTTAAAATTATTTTTATAGTATATAATATTACCATATTCATATTTTATTATCTTATTATGTATTATAAATATAAATAATTTAATATTATCATTGTTTTTGATATAAATATATTTAATTGTATTTTAGAAAGGATTGCTAATATTAAATTCTTGTTATAAAATCAAACATATTTATAAAATTATATAAAATATTAATTAAAAGTATATAACTAATCGTTTTGGAACTTTATATGTATTTTCAAATGTTTGATAAATATGCCGAGTTTTCACCAAGTTTTTGGCAAGTCCTGAGTTTTCAAAAATTGTTGAGTCCGAGTTTTCCAACTACGTGGTGAACAAGCCATATTGAGAAGGCTGGGTAAATGCATCGACAATTTCTAGGATGTGGTTTGAGACTCCAATAACTATGGATTACAATGGGTCATTTCTAGAAGAAGTCATAAAAACACACGGATTGTGATTAATTATTAAAAGAAAGCATGGCCAAGAAAATGCTACATCATCTTATGAATTGGATGGAAAAATGAATAGAATAGGACTCTCTTTAATTATTAAACGGCTTCTAATAGCACATTGATGTTCTCATTCTCTATAATGCTTCGCATGAAATAAAAAATGTTGAGGCTCTATGCAATCTAAAAGAAAGAATGATCCAAGAGGTTAGGATTGAAAATGTTGTCCAATTTAATAGTTGACTAGTGTAGTGTTCCCTTTACATCTGTAATCAATTGGCAGAGAAAAATGTTGAAGAGGCTAGTGTAAATGATTTCAACATTAGCAAGGTAGATCTCATTCCACCATCAACCGAGGGAAATATTCAGAAGTTTGAAATAACTGCAGCTCAACTAGTACAAAGAGCTAAGAAAGAGAAGCAATCAAAGGAGCAACTCAAAAATCAGATACAGCTTCTAGTGTCTTATATTAACTCAATGGATAATTCCTCTGATGTGTTTATGACAACAACCTCTACACCAGCCCTTGCAGGTTTAGAAGGCATCCTTGAGAAGAAGGTTGTTGAAAATATGAACAAGCATCGAGCTCATAGCAAAATGATAGAAGCATGGATCAGCCAGATGAGGAAAGATGCTTCAGAATTTGTGATTAGAGCGAAGGATATCTATGAGAAGATCCTCTTACAAGAACAAGAGATGAAAAAAGAACAGAAGGTGGCTTGGCAAGGTGTGACAGATGAGCTTCAGGAAATGTCAAAAATTGATCTGAATGCTTTGATCACTGAAAAGATTTTCTCTAATCCAAATGACAATCAATCAAGTATGTGGTGCAAAAGCATTTTCTGGAAAGTGTTAAATATCAGTCGAGGTTTGACTGAATATGAGAAATTGTTAGCTACTTGTGAACATGCAAGAATGAAGATTTAGAAGAAGTTGTCACTATTGTCACAGGTGAAACTATAGTAAAGGACCTCCAGCATATTGATTGCCAAGTTCTCTTGGATATGTTCACTGACAGAATCAATTCAGAGATAGAGAACAGGGTGTGGGATGCAGAGACAATGAAGAAACTTAGTTTTCTTTCAATCACTTTAGAGGGCTGTGATATTCCGGCCTATCAATGGGAGTTGGTGGAAATTCAGGACAAGTATTTCACTGCAAATTTAAGGATGGAAAATGTCTTCGTTCCCAACTATGAGCCTATGACAGAGATTCTCAGTGCATACAGAGCTTTCAAAAACAAATCAGCTGGTTCACATGGCTGAATATTCACTTCTATCAGTTTCCAGATTTCCAGTATAATTTCAAAGATTTAGTATCATCGTCTTTCTTTTTGAATATTTTGCTTTCTTTAAACTTAATGCTTTTCCCTTAGTTTTAGTTAATTTTGTCAAGGTTAATTAACCAACTCTTTTCACGCAAAACTTTGAAGTTAATTAACTTGGTTCTAAACGCGTAAAATAAAGTTGGTTATTAACCCAGAGTTGGTAGTTACAAAAAGACTACATCTATATAAGGATGTAAAGGCAATGTTTAAAGGACTTTTTGGCACTTTGTGAATTTTGGAGCAGCAATATTATTGAAGTGGTATAGCTTCATAACTGAATTCAAAGCAACTTTTGAAAGTATTTTCAATTATTGTAATGTGTTCACCTGTTTTATCTATGTTCATCGTATGAGAGCATAGCATCATTTAGTGATCTTTCTCCGTTTCATGAAGGCAAACTGTCACAATTTTTAATGTTGTCATAAATTGTTCTTCTTTGATAGCTAAGAAGCATATGTGTAGCATGAAAGTTGAATCTTCATTATTGAAAGTATGTTGTGCGTAGTCCAAACTTTCAATAGTGAATCTTGGTAACATAAGTTGTTGTCAGGAAAATTTGAATAACAAGTTATATATATATATATATATGCTAATTTGCCAAAAATCCAAAACATTAAATCAAACGAGGGAGCTGCCCCTCTAAACGCAGAGGAAGATCATATTCTTGAAGTGATCTATCCAACTGTTGTGATCAGTTTGTCACTATTTCCATTGGGCTTTCTGTTGAAAATATTAAAGTGACAAATCTGTTTACCAACACCCCCTTAACTAGGCATTCAAAATTTAGAACACTTTATTACCTTTCCAAATAGTTGTTACACTAAGGTTTCCTTGTATTATTTCTCAACATTAGATAAATTTAATGAAATATTAATTATTTTTTTATTTTTTAATAAATCACCCAATTTGCAGAAAGCACCGAAACTGATTCGTAACTAAACTTTGATCACTTTGGGATGATACTAAAGATGTAGTCTAATAATCATAGCCAATTGGGTGACTTGCTAAAAATAGATATGCTCTCCAAGATGTTTGGAGAACACCCCATGAGTTTGAAAACACTTCTGAAAGTGTCATAGAAATCCACACTGCCAATTGGGCTCATTGTTAAAAATAGAAATCACGAAATACTGAACCTACATCATGTAAGAAGTTTGACTTTGGAGTTCTCCCCAAATGTACAGGAAACTTACGGGAAACTTAGAAACCAGCCAAAAGGTCACAAAACAGTACTGCTAAAAATTGGGACATTGCAATAAGTTGAAGAGTTTATTTTCATTTTTATTATTGTATATGCATTACACTGAATAAGTGGTATTAGCTGGCTTGCTGTCTAGTGCTTTACTTTCACCTACTCTAATTGAGTTTGATTTGTAGATCTTTTCCTCACATGCTCTCACCTTTCTCATCATTAGAACTTGGTGATCCAAAAGCGACAAGGATATCACATTGTAATCTCACTTTTAGTTGATGTCATTTCAAAAAAAATCTAAGGTGGTTACTTTAGAATTAAGATAACATGAATTCTTAAGCAAAATATGTTTCTGAAACCCTCATTAATTTATTTTGCAGTATAAACTGAAATACCCACAAAGCTTTGTCAATATTTTACACAAATTATTCACCCAATTTTGACAATTCGATAACCAAATCGAAGGTAAATTTCACCATACCGAACATAAAGGTAAATATCAACAAATAACATAATTTGAATGAGACGTCTATCCAGCCACCAAAAACTTAAATATTACCAAGGAGGGACTTAGTTTTTCTAAACTCTCCTTGGTAAGATTTAAGTTTCTGATGGCTGGATAGACACTGGCTAATTTGTACAGACTCTAGCTTCTGTGTACCATAAACTTACCATCTTTTACATCCAACACAAATTCACACACAAATCTATTAATTTTGTGATACCCGATGTCACTAGGCAACATAAAAATGGTAAAATATGAAACTCTAGCTCATATTAATGATATCCGATTAACTACAGAAAAATGGGACTGATGTATAGTCACAACAACAGCAAGAAACAATTCTAAGAAATCTGGAAACAAATGCAATCTGCTCATACAACACACTTTGAAACCCTATGTTCACAATAACAATACAAATTGGAAAGATGGAAAACATTCACTACAACACTACAAATGGGAAAGATCAAAACTTCAGCTTCTGGGATGAGTTATGCACAGCGAAATCATGTCGATTCTGAAAATTTGCACAATGACCGCATTAATGTTTCAGTCTTTAGTACGTTTTTGAGTATGGTTTGTAAAAGAGTCTGTTGATATAAATTTTCGTAGATGTTTGTAAATGATTGTGGTATATAGCCCTAGGGGATGAAATGAAAAAGAGATGTAAGATTATAGAAAATTTATATAAATATTTAATATAGCAAAAAAAGAAGAAAAGGAAAAACATGAGGAGAATAATTGTTTTCTTCCTTTGCTTATTATTACCTCAGCAAAAATTATTCCAACTAAATCCATATCTTTTTTTGTAGTACTGTTTTTCCCTTCAATTTACAAAATAGTAGTGTACAAAATTCCTCACGAAAGATAGTTGAGAATTGTATACACTCTTATTTAACATTCATTCTATTGTCTGCTTTACCTTGCAGGTGTACAGCCGATTGTGGATGGATTACTGGACATAGCTATGTAACATACGGCCCTCTTCTAAATGGAGCAACTATTGTGGTTTATGAAGGAGTAAGTGTACATCAACCATATGAAAATTTTCTTTCTATCCTCTTGATTAATCATATATAAAATTGCAATTTTAAATTTAAATCATCAACAAAATTCACATATGGTAGTATAATTTGATGCGACAATGCTAAGATGTGCTTGGTACTTTATGGCTTCACTTGCCTTATAATTATTACCAATATACATGAGAGAAAGGTCATAATAGGAATGACTACTCATGAAAATCAGCCATCAAAGAGAACTTAATACACACTAAAAAATCTCACAAAAATGAAGTATTTAATTTAAATTATATATTCATTGTGGAAGCTCCTGTTCAATAATAAACAGTACAAATAAGTTCAACCAATGTCATGATCACTTTTCCATGACAAGATTATTGCTTGCACTATAGTCAAATGCATTAAAAAAAAGGTAATATATAAGTACCTTGATTTTTATATACTTGTTATTCCAGGCATGCCATTTTAAAATCATAAAATTCTTCACGTCAGAAAGTGTTGAACTTGTTATAATGTTGATCAGGCTTACACCATATCAGTCTTCTCCCTTGCAAAAGCGTAGTAATATACTAATAATTAATTTTTTTGCCAATGTGATGACACCAACATTATACATGCCAATAATGATATTCAGCTGTCATAAGTGACCATCTCAAGTTAATAGGGCTGATACATTTTGTTTTGTCATAACAGTGGCATGAACCACTTCGAAAAACAACACCAACTAGCATGCAATAATCACGAAACTGAGAACATCCACAAGGTAAGTTATATATGGTGATGGAAGGTGCTGGTAATACCCTAAGAGGAAATGATCTTGCTGTTAACAATTTTCCAAGCAGGTCTGTGATATGTTTCAACATTGGAATTGTTCCAAGTTCCAACAAGCTTGGAAATGTTTCATGAAACACTCCAAATGCAGGAAAACACATTGATAACTATTTTTAACACTTCTACAAGCCCTTCAAATACATCATTGCTTCAAGAATGAGGTTGCAGGTTAGACGAAAGGTAGCAGCAGTTCCAATAAAAAAGCATATGGTAAAAATCTCCAGAACTCTGTTCAATCAACAAGGAAAACCACTAAGGGATCACCAGGAACTAACCCACCCAACACTTCAACCAGCCTCAAGAAGCAATGAGATATCCAGTTTACAGGTCTGCTATCACTTCCAGGCTAACCCAGCCTGAGCTACAGGTTTGATAATGGACTGTTACAATGCCAAACAGCAAGAGAAACCCCTGATAACAACCACCAGACAAGCATTTACTACCACCCAAAGGTCATTAAATGCTTAACAATAACCCAACACTTCATTTCACCCTTCAAATGATAAGACAAGTTTTATGTATGCAAATGATATTCAGTCATACCCAGCATAAAATGGTGTTGGGAAACAGAGGCCACCGACAATCCATGGACATCAAATACCTCCCTACACTTAGCAAGAAAATGCTTGGAATGGTCAACAACCACCTATTCATTTTGTACAAACCCTATGGTGCTTTTGAGTGTGATTGCAACTAGAGCATGTCTGAAACTATTCATGCATAGAACTGCAATGGATTGACCCAAAAGTGCCTCAATGAGCTTGTTTTTGTTCAAGATAACCTCTTCTTTCATGCCAGAAAGGTGGAGGGAAAAGGATCTTGATGTGATTGAATCAGATGATGTCGATCAATATTTAGATTGGATTGCCACGGGTTGTATTTTATAAGTAGCGCAAAACTAATACAAGAGATCAGAACAAAAAAAATCCTTACAATAATTGAAGCAAGACAAGTTATTTGTTACATTTGAGGATAATGCCACTTCTTAGGAAATAATGTCATTTGGGATAGGAAGAAAACAACGCATATATATAGAAGAAAGTCATTTCTGCTTGAAATGGATGGTGTTAAGATATGCAATGCCATTATGGAGCAACTTGTTCTTGTAAGGTCACATTTCACTTGCTGCACTGCTTCGCATGTCATGCTTTTATGGTTTTCGGTCATAATATTCATTCTTTTACATTTGTTGGGATTTTAATTCTAAACAAAGGTACAGGTTGTAATAGTTTTTTTATGTTGATAAGTTAATGGTTCATATATATATATATATAGATATATATATATATTTCAAACCTTTTTGTTTTTGTAATAACGAAAATTATTTTCAGCATAATAATTTCTCTATTTGAAATATAGGATGGAATGTGGCATCCAGATTAGCAACCATTAAATGATATAGTTGAAGTTTTCTTGACTTATACTTGAACTTCATTGAATATTCTGCTAACATTGTTAGAGCATGCACATCTCCAATTTTATATCTCTTGCCCTTGACATAGGTAACTCACATATTAAAACTTCACTAATGAAGAAAATATTAATTCTGTAGGTACCAGACTACCCTAATCCTGGACGATGTTGGGAAATCATTGACAAATACAAAGTTACAATTTTCTACACTGCACCAACATTAGTGCGTTCTCTTATGCGATTTGGAGATGAGGCAAGACATTTACATTTCTATCTTTCTTTAATACTACTATTTTAGCAAGGTTTATTTACCCATACGGAAGTTGAAATGTTTTTGGTGGATGGTTTTATTTTCTTACAATTTTAGATTTACTTTCAGCAGGTTCACCCCCTTTTGTTGGTTATGTTCTTTCATTAAGAGTTTGTTAGATAAATTTGATCTTTTACTTTCTTTTCACTCCTTAATATTATTTCTAATGCTGTAATTTTTGAGTCTCATTCCTCCTCTTCTGATTTGTTGATGCTTATAACTCATAATTCCTTTTTTCACTCGTTCTTTCTTTCTTCAGTTCTGTTTAAGTTCACTTCATGATGCCCTTCTATATTTTTCAATTTGTCAAGCAAGTTTATAGGTGGAAGCTAAGCATATCTCTTTCATTTATTCATTCTTTTTCGTATATCTGTATTTGTTTATAAATATTCTCTGTACTATACAAAATCGCATTATTTACTTTCATTTAAAATTAATCTGCAATTATTTCTTAATAAATGGAGCTGGATTTTGAGTGTGAATAATGTATCTACATCAATCCTTGTAAGATAGAAGAGTATTCCTAATTGTGAGTGCATTTTTCAAGTCTGGTGCTAACAAGTTTGTGAAAAGAATAATAAAAAGATCCTGATGACCATTTTGTTTCTTTTAATTTTGGGGGGCTCATTGTGGTGAAAACCCAAATTTTAGCATTATTCTTTTCTAATTTTTAGTTTTACCTCTTCACTCATCTATTTTCCTTTGTTTACAACCTAGAGCTCTTGTGATCTTTATATTTTTCCATTCTTTTTCTTGTGTATCAGTAATTGGTGGTACAATCAGAAGAATAAGGAATTTTTAATCTGATTGCACCCATGTTGAGAAAACAAATCTTGAATGATCTTCTTTCATCGTATGAATATATATTCCAAGTAGTTTATGATTTAAGGTTAGTAAATGTATTTATTGTTGAACACTTTCTGATGTTGAGAGGAGTGGGGTGGGGACGAGTGGATGAATCAGAATGCATAATTAAACTTAACTTATTCTATCATACACCTTTAGCACTAATTATTGATTAAACTAATCATCAATGAAAGATATAGCAATGAGCACACATTCACATGAACACCAGACTTATGTGGAAAACCCAATATGGGAAAAACCACAGTGAGAATCGGCTTACTATATGAATAACTGCTTACAATATTCTTTTTAGGAACACTAAAATGGAAGCACACTGCTCCCTGATGTAGAACTTTTCAAACTAAGGCTTGCTGCCTTAGTGCTAAACACAGATTTTCACAAGCAGCCAAAAGAAAATACTATCTTCTAGCAGGTACAGGGAAATGATGAAAAGGAATGATAAAGGATCTCCTGATAAACTTATGTAGATACTCTGTCAACTTTGCTTTCTTCAACCTCTGCTCTTCTTTAATCGCATTACTTTGCCTTCACATTAGATCTATACATTATTCACACTTGTAATGCCCCACCCCAGGGAACCCGAGAGGACAACATGATCCATAAACATGGCACAGTTTTTTCTTTCTTTAAAACTTAACTACACATCTAACATTGACATATCATCACAATAACAACATCACGTCCTCTTAGGGACCTTCCATCATGCGACTGAATTTACTCAGCCTCTTCCTACACACAGTCCCTATCCCCTTAACAGTAATTAATGAGTTATTAAGGAATTGACCAAATATAGATTAATTTATTATATTACGAAAAATATAATTAAATATATATAACATAACTGATATATAATTCCAATTTAATTCTCATATATATATATATATATATATATTTCAAATATATTAAGTCATTCATATATGGATTATAATCCCTTATAAGGATTCAGATATATCATATATATATTTGTGTGTGTGTATCTATAGAATTCTGATTTTGTTATTATTAATACACATAAATGCTATATATATTCCTAATTCATTATTATTAATATATATAAATGTAGTAAATATATTAATCTGTATATACTTCTGATTTCACTATTACTATAATATATATATATATATAATTTCCTATTCTTTGATCCAAATCCATTTAATCAGTATTCAATATATATTCTGAGCTATAATTCCGTCGATATTTTCAGTTCTCTTTCCATTTAGAAGTTCAAGTTATAAAGCATTCTTCACAACCTCCCATTCCCTATTTTGACCCATAAATCCTAACTGTTTCCATTGATCATTTTATATAAATAATCTCTATATTTTCTTTTTCATCCGTTTCCTTCCATGTTGTATCTCAGCGATTACCAAAATATTATTTGTTCTGATTCCCATATTTGATGATCTGCAGTGTGATAAATATATCATATATTTACCAGTCTGATCTCTTCTTGCACTTAGTAACAAATATCTTAATTCCTATTCGATGCCTTTCAAATGAGAGGGATGAATCTTAATTTTTATACCCCCAAACTGAATGGGTGACATCCTTGACGTCCGTCCCTTTACAAAGGATCACACCTTTTTGTTATTAATATTAATTGCTGTCTTCTTAATGTTTATACATGAGTCATTAGATGTTTTTGTTGTTAATTTCATTGCTTTTATCTCATACGTAGGATCATCTCATTTTGTCTTTACTTGCTGACTTGTCAACCCAATCACTGTCTATGTGAAAAGGGATGGGAATTTATGTGCTTGCTGTTCCAAATACCTTCCTTTTGTTGATTAATTGCTGTTTTACGACAGCATATAATTAAGAATTAATATTAATATTAAGAAGTTATATTAATATTAAAATTTGTTATTTCGTATTATTAGTGTTGAAAATTGATATTATATTGAATATTATATCAATATTATATCATTAATATTAACAACTGATATTATATTCATTAATTATAATATTATGCATTTATTGATTGTTTATTCATTAATATATTATTTTATATTACTTATTATATTATATTCTTTAATTATTATAAAATAAATTATATTATAATTTATTATTATTTATTCATTCATTAATTTTATTTTTATTATTTATTATTAAATTCTATTCTAGAAAGGGGATATCACAGTCTGCCCTTCAACAAAATTGCTTGTGCTCAAACAATGATCATTTTATACAAATCTTTCACTGTGAGTAGCTTCTGTCGTGCAACTCCGATATTAATTAGTAAATTTGTGTCTTTGAGTTCACTCTAGTTCACCATGAGCCTCTGATTGAGCAGAACCCTCCACTTCTACATTCCATGCGACACCCACAAATTGACCAACTACAACATTTAGGTCTGGCAGTTGCAGTTGTGGCAGCACCCGTGCATCTCTGTCCTCATTACCAGCTTCTTGCTCAAGAATTAGCAGGAAAGCGCTAACGTTATGCTGGATTTGAAGGACCAATTCATCTCCCAGCACCCTGCTATTGTTTTGAATAGCATTCTTAACATGTCTGCAACTCTGCTGCTTCAGGGATTTTTTAATTCCTTCATAAACCGTGATGAACGCATGCCCATTTAACAGGTATGTCTGCGGGAACAAACCACTAACAAGTGCATTTCCCTCTAGAAGTCATAATTCAGAACAGCACGGAGAATTTTATTATCCGACAGCATTAGTGACATCGCCACTTTATCTGCAACTATCTCCAACAAGGAGTGGGATTGCAACAAGTCCATTGCACTGGACAAAAAGACAGAGACCAACTGAGACGGGAACACAATCCTCCTGGACGTTGGCATTAAGAACTCTCACCAATGATCCTACGAACAACTCAGCATAGTTGTGGACGTTGAACATGAAAGAAGTGGCCAAGAATTTCATCCGTGATATGTCCAGTTAACGGGCATTCTCAAATCTTCAACAACAAGTTTAATCCAATAATTTCGCAGCATACAATCCATGTGGAACCAACGACATTCAGAACACTTGCGAATATCTCCTTCCTCCATGGTTGAAACTGCGTGAAACATGGCAACAAATTTATGGACTCTTGCAACTTAGACTTGTGTTTAAATCTGCAATGAGTTGTTGATATATATCCTAGAGCAGGGGAGTTATGGAATTTGTAATAAAATTAACTGCATTTAAGTACCCACTCTTCGCAGAGCTGGACATATTATGAAAACTTGCATCAACACACATTTGTTAATAAAAGCAGCGTCATTTGAAGTGATGCTATACCTCTGGCCTTCTGCCACGCACACATACAGAAGATTAAATTAGGACTCAATTCCTTCCCATATCCTTGGCACGCACATGTGAATCTCCTTGGCACGTTTAGCATGGATAACGACGAACATCATCATAGCTCACCCCTGATCCATGGTCATTTCACCACATCTTGCACTAAATACTTAGATTGTCCGTAGACAAGCTCTCTTGCTAAATTCGGCAGCACATAAGATGCAAATATTTTGCCCAAATTAAATAAAGTGTACTTGCAGCCGTAAGTGAACTGAAACTGAATTATACCCCAAGTTCATAGCACAAACATAGCACACATGCGAATCTCGTTGGCGCAAATGTCAAGAACAAGAAGTTGCATCAGCATAGCTCACCCATGAATCTCAATCATATCACCACTAAATGCCCTGAATATTTAGTGTTTGAAGCCAAGCTTTCATACAAATTGTGCCATCAAATGTATGTCAAAGTACATTGCCCAACTTAATAAACCTGTACTAGCTTTACCTCCTCATGCCCTTCCCAGCCATGTCATTTCGAAGAGCCACTGCAATCTTTGGGTAGGCATTTAGTTGGTCCATGTCATCATCAAAACAAACTTCACCACAGTCACATGCCAAGTTAGCTAACTGGTCAGCCAACATATTTCCCTCTCTGTATGATATTGTTATTTTATTATCATGATGTTATTTATTAAATTTAATCAGAGAAAAAGGGGACATCACAGAATGTTCTTTTTCGGGATTATCTGATTCCATAACTCTGTAAGTGTTGTTTTGTAAATATTTAACATAATTTTGGTGGCATAAATAAGAACTTTTGAGTGGGAAAGATTGAACTTTGTCTCTAAGGTTAATTTATTATATGATGCATGAAATAAGTTTTAAATCCTAAAAAAATCTTTGAATTTGTAGGGGTTTTCAATTTGTCGAGTTTTTGCCGAGTCTGGACGCCGAGTCCGAGTCTTGTAACTATGCCTTCCAGTCCTCTCCATCCTCAAGAAAAAAAATTCTACAAAAGGAAAAAATAATCTTTTGGCAAAATTTTACAATCAAGTTAATATTATTAGGCAAGACTAAAAGTTGTTCTTTTTGTTTTTTTAAAACATAGGTGTGTGACAAAAGGGAAAGATAAAATTCAACATTTAGTAGGGGATGGTTAACCATCCTCAAGACACGGGACATCAAGGTGTCCCCTACCCATCCTAATTATGACTAGCCATCTTTGGATTATTCCAAATGTTTCCACTAAATTTGTGGATGTAGTGAAAACTGTAATGTCCCCATTTTCGGAACTTTAGCAATATATATAGCTTCGGCTTTCTCGGTGACCGATAGTTGTGCCAAAGGAGATGTTTGATGTTGGAAATGAGATTAGATGGTCGAGAGGACTCAAATGCCACTTTCTGAAGTGATTTCAGACTTTGGTGTGTTCTCCAAGATTCTTGGAGAGAGAATCTATTTATAGTAAGTCTCTTGGTTGAATCTGATTCTCATTATTCATCATTAGTATCACTTTAGTGTAGTCAATTTTCAACTACAATGCTTTTCAGTAGCTTCTACAACTCAGGTGTAATATTGAGCTATTAATTTAGTTATTTACTATTGTTTCTTAATTTTATTAAATTGATTACAAAGCATGTTAGTATAATAGCTCATTAGAATGAGAATTGAAAATTTTGAATGTTGGACATTAATAAAGTGCTTTATGTGTCGGGAATATTCAAATATTGAAATAAATCCCTTTTCGGGGTGATTAAGCTTATTTAAACTAAAAAATGATTATATATTGTGTTTTCCATAAAGCTACCAAAAAGAGTCTAAAAGGAGGTTTGGAGAGCTCATTTGGTATTATGCAGTTTATTCTATTTCCCTCAAATAAAACCATCGTGTTTCTAGTAGATTGAACTTGGTTCATCTCAGCCTTCTTGAAGACAGAATCCGTCTTGGAGAAGATTGGCAAGTAGTGAAAGATCCTCCTTGGTTAATGTCATGAGCTTCATTCAAATTCTCAGTTTGAGCATAAAGGATTGCAGGTATTATCAGAAATTGATTTGTGGAGAAAAGATTTGCATTGAAGTTTTAGAGAATGTTGTTTGAGATGCCATAAAAGGATTTTGGTTGGCCAATTGTGCATTTCATGTCTTGAATATTATTTGGTTTACAAGAAAAATGATAAATTTATTAATGTGCAGTGGGTTTGGGTAAAAGAGCAAAAATTATTTGAGTGTGTTGTAATAAAGAAGAAAAAAGAATATTTTAATTAAGGATTAAAACACCCAATTGTTCCCTCTTTAGCTCACATAGGAGCTGCACATGTTGAAGAGTGGGTCGGTTTGTATTGAAAGCGCAATATCCAATGGAGAAAAGAAGTAAGCCCAAATAAGACAATTCAATGCTTCAAGGAGGGTCCTAACATTGGTGCAACATTCAAAGGAAGATGTAGCAATTAACTAGAGGTCTGCACCAAATGGTAGTGACATGGCTATTCCAAGATGAATGGAAGAGTCAAAACATTTGTTAGAGGGCTTAAAGTTTAAACAATCCTTTGAAGACTCCAACAGAGCTAAGAGTGGTCTCTCTAAGGTCAGCACAGCTTTCTGCAAGTGTTCTTTCCCTTATTTGCAGACATACCTCCTCAATTGAAGCCATACCATCATTGATAGCTGCCGCACAAGGCCAATATTACTATTAGTATGAGATTGGAACATTCCAGAGTCAGATCAGGAACTTATGCAATAAAGTTTAAGCTTCAGACAGTAATATCGCTATATAAATTCTCAAATTTATATTTTATAAAAAACTCTGAGTTTCTATATATTCATCTGGGAATTAGTTTTATAATTTTATTAAATGCAATAATTTGTTAAATGGAGGTTGCAATCAATTTGAAGATTGGTGAATTATAGTAATGATAATTATTTACCATATCCTTTAAAAAAATAAGTTGAAATTAAAGTCTAGGACATGGATAGTGTGCATATGAATTGTTAGGTTAAATGCCAATTCTCTAAACATTGAAAAAAAAGGTGAAATCTGGGTGTAAAAAATTAAAAAATAAAATCAGGACAAAACAGAAAATTGTATTTCAGAACGAAACCAAAGTTTTTGTTACAATATCTAAAAACTTAACTTGGGAAGAAGTGCAAAAAAATTGGTACCAAACAGGGTTGGGTTCCTACAGAAATGCTTCCAATTTTCTTTTCATTTTTGTGGAAGATGAAGGATGTTTCTGAGGTATCATTTTGTCCCCTACACATTTCAACCCTGCAATGGCCTGAATTTGGCTAGGTACGTGTCCCCAAGTAACACAAACAGCAAGTGAGAGGATGAGGAATGTCATCTACCATGAATGCAACGGTAACATTTTTGAAGCATCTGGTTTACAGTTTACACAAGCTTCAAGCTACCATTTCAATGGATTTTGTTAGATCTCATTCACCTTGCATGCCTCATCCATTGACTATTAGTTCCCCCTCAATTCTTGAAGCAATAGGCGAATCAACTAAGAGCCATATATACCAGTTCATTTTCCAAAAAAGGTCAGTCACTTTGTCCTTCCACACTGTTAATGATTTGTAGCTTCGGTCGGATTAATCTAACCAATGTAATCAAATGTATAATTGGTCTATCGTCCTTGAACATTTGATTCCTATCCTTCATTGATCTGATTATCTGCAACATCATAAGATGATTATGTTTATCATAATAGTCTCTTCTATCTATGATTATAATCAGTGATAATTTCCAATTATATATATATATATATATACATATTTAATAGTGATTATATTATTATATACATGTATAATTGATGATCATATTGATCATAATCATATTGATGATAAAGTGCGTATGGTTGCAGTGAATACCAATTATGATTAATGTTAATATTGCTGAGATATATTAATGAACGGTTGTTATCGTTAAACATAAAGTATCAAATCATGTCTCATGTAGAGACTTGACTCTACGCGAGACCATATGGTTCACGTAGAGCCATGTCTCTACGGGAGACGTGGCCCTTCAATCATATACATATTGGAGGCCGTTCTCATTCTTGGTAATGTACAGAAATCGATAAGTGCAAAGCAAAGATTCAACAGTTCCTCATAAATATATCTCAGCGACATTACATTATCTCAGATTGATATCGACTCATAGTCATATCTCAGCGACATCATATTATCACAGATCAATATTGATTCATAGGGAATTAATATTCTTATTATATATCTTAGATTGATATCAATATTAAGATTATAGCAGATCGATATCAATTCATATCAAATTAATATTGATATATATCTAAGTTTTATTATTGTGATATTGTGATCAACAAAAGACATCGAACAATGTATTGTTCGACCTACATTAAATAAGCATATACATTTACAGAACAGTGATTTAAATTCAAAAAAACTTGTATTTTATTCAGACCTGGCGAGTTTAATATATATGTTCAAATTGTGATATCAAATTAATATTGATATATATCTTAGTTTTATTATTGTTATATTGTGATCAACAAAGGACATCGAACAGTGTATTGTTCGATCTGCATTAAATAACCATATACATCTACAGAACAGTGATTTAAATTTAAAAAAACTTGTATTTTATTCAGCCGTGGCGAGTTTAATATATCGATAAGTGCAAAGCAAAGATTCAACAGTTCCTCATAAATATATCTCAGCGACATTACATTTTCTCAGATTGATATTGACTCGTAGTCATATCTCAGCGACATCATATTATCACAGATCAATATTGATTCATAGGGAATTAATATTGTTATTATATATCTCAGATTGATATCGATATTGAGATTATAGCAGATCGATATCAATTCATATCAAATTAATATTGGTATATATCTAAGTTTTATTATTGTGATATTGTGATCAACAAAGGACATTGAATAGTGTATTGTTCGATCTGCATTAAATAAGCATATACATCTACAGAACAGTGATTTAAATTTAAAAAATCTTGTATTTTATTCAGCCCTAGCAAGCTTGGAAAAGGACTCTGAAAGACTTGTATTTTATTCAGCCCTGGCGAGTCATGTGTATACCAGCCTTAATACTTGGGTCATAGATAGTGGGGCATCTCATCACATCACAGGATTTAGAGAACACCTAGATAATTTGATGGAAAATTCAGATGAAGAAGTTACCATTGGAGATGATTCTAACTACCCTGTGAAAGGAATCAAAACTTGTACTATACAATTAAAATCAAGAATCTCTCTTCAATTGACAGGTGTATTATTTGTACAAGGTATCAAGCGAAACTTGGTTTCTATATCAGCCCTTGAAGACAAAGGACACCAAGTTACCTTCATGGATGGTAAAGTTCTAGCATGGCCCAAGAACTCAAATATCAAGAAAGCTCACACCATAGGTGTTCAACATGGATTCTTAGACAAGCTTTGCACCTCTCCTTCTCAAGCCCTAATTCATGAATCTTCAAATTCATGTGAGATTTTGGATAGAAGATTAGGGCATCGCCATTTTCGTGCCTTACCTTCAATAGAGAAAATGGTGACAGGTTTACCTAAACTTAATCAAGGACAAGAAGGAACTTGCAAAGGATGCGCCTTGGGAAAGAACACTAGAGGCACCTTTCATAGTAGTGAAAGTAGATCTAAACATGTATTAGAACTTATTCATTCAGATTTATGTGGACCTATGGCAGTAACCTCTTTAGGAGGATTTTTGTACTATGTTATTTTTTGTAGATGACTATTTTAGGAAAACATGGATATATTTTTTGAAATGTAAAGAGTCTGATGAAGTCCTTATGAGGTTTAAGGAATTCAAGGCTCTAGTAGAAAAATGTTGGGTAAAAGAATCAAAACCTTAAGATCTAATAATAGGGGGGAATACATCTTTGATAACTTCAAAACCTTTTGTAATAATGCTGGAATTAAGAGGGAGTTTACAGTCCCTTACAACCCTCAACAAAATGGGGTGGAAGAAAAAAAATTAGGACAATTGCAGAAGAAGCCAAAGCCATGATGCATGACCAAAACCTTCATACCTCTTTTTGGGCTGAAGCCTCTAGTACTGTTGTCTATATTCAAAATAAATGTTCTCACTCCCTTTTGGATAACAAAACCCTTGAAGAAGCATTTACAGGGATACAACCTGATATAGGCCACTTGAGAATCTTTGGTTGTCTTGTTTACATTCACATACCCAAAGAAAAGAGATCTAAACTAGAACCCTCAGGCAAAAAGGGAATATTTGTTGGCTACAGTGAAACATCTAAAGCCTATATGATTTATATCCTTGGGCAAAAATTAATTGAGCTAAGCAGGGATGTCATCTTTGAAGAAGATGTTGCATTCAAAAGATCCAAAGACATTCATGAAATAGATATTGAAGATCAAGGGTCTCCTCAAAATATGGAAGAAGATCATGCTTCTGAGATTCACAGGGAGACCCATGAACTTATGGAAGATGATAAGCAAAATGAACCTATGGATCCTGCTGATGGGCCTAGAGACACTACTATGAACCGGAAAATATCTCTATAGGCAAGGAAAATGATTCAAGAGGCTGAAAATTATGCAGCGCCAAAAGGAACCTTCAGGGAAAGAAAAAGACCTCATAGATACTCCAACTATGTTGCCTTTATGAGTGAAAACATCAAATCAGAACCTTCTAGTGTTGATGAAGCTTTCAAACATCAAGTTTGGAAAGATGCCATGACAGATGAATATCAATCTATTCTTAAGAACGATGTTTGGGACATTGTACCTAGACCAAAAGAAAAATCAGTGGTTTCATCTAAATGGCTCTTCAAAATCAAACATGTTGCAGATGGCAGTATTGAAAAATATAAAGCAAGGTTTGTTGCCAGAGGCTTTTCTCAAAAGGAGGGAATTGATTATGGAGAAACATTTGCTCCAGTTGCTCGATATATCTCCGTCAAGGCTGTGATTGCTATTGCCGCATCAAAAGGATGGAAAATTCACCAAATGCATGTAAAGACTGCTTTTCTTTATGGCATAATGAAGAGGAAGTGTACCTGGAGCAATCTGAAGGATTTGTAATAGATGGTAATGGTTCTCATGTTTGCAAATTTAAAGGATGATCTATATGGTCTTAAATAGGCTCCTCGAGCCTGGTA
>MU223226.1:3987661-4021487 GCA_018584345.1 Thuja plicata
TCTCTGGTAGAATGCCTGCTGGACCTGGTTGTGCCACCTCCTCCTCTGCAACATTCTCCATGAATGTAGGCATGAGGGGTCTATTTGTGGTATGCGTGGGAGCTCTACTAGCTCTAGGAGATCCTGCTCTACTGCTACCACCACTGTGCTGGCTAGGGGGCCTCCTGGCTATAACTGACAACTGCTGGATAACCCCTGTAAGTTGTTGTAACACCCCAACAATATTGTCCTGCCCAACACGTATCTGCCTCATTGTCTCCCTGGCCTCTCTATCTACCTCATCAGCCATGTTCCCACCTGGAATAGTTTGTTCCAAAACAAACTCCTCGTCTTCTGTATGACTGGTCTCGATGTCAACCTGTACGGAAGAATCTGTCTCTTCTTGCTCAACCTTGTTATGTCTAAACTCGGGTATCCTGTGCCTGCTATGCATATCTGGCTAGCATGGCTACTGCTGTAATCAACTGAAAACTGAAAATGATGATCCCACTAGGATGGCAAGATCAATAGCTCTGATACCACTGTAAGGACCCGAACCGGGTCTCTACTGAAATTTCGCAAACAATCACCACTATAATTTTCTTAACCAGTTGCTACCAAATATTGTCTATACTTGGTTGATGGGAGAGTGGGTGCTAGTTTCAAGCTTTACGCTAAATGTTTATGTGCAACTCTGATTTTTGAGGCTTAAAGTAGCCAAAGCGGTATTAACTAGATTCCCAAATGATATACGTATTGCAAGAGAATAAATTTACTGGAATTGTAGCTCATACATATTTAATCATAACATAACAATGTGCAAGGCATACAAACTGAATATCGATTTCCAATCAATTATTACAATACGTTCTAAGAATCCATGTATGGGAGTAAACTATCTTATGCACCTGGAGTGGTGCAGACGTCTTTTAAAGATCACTACTCTAGTCACGATTTGCAGAGAGACTATACTACGGTGATGCTGGAATGTTGTAGTTGAGGATGCATACGGGTTGATTACTCATGTCTTCCACTCGTCTAGCAAACTAATCCTGTATGGCCCGCGCCATAAACTCCCCACGAATGCCCGCGACTATGAAAGGGAAGTACCGCGACTATGAAAGGGAAGTAGGGTGTTATATTCGGGACTGTTTGAGGAAGCAACGACTACTCCCCCGCGTGACTATACCAGTCTCAGCGCCCAGCGGCTATCACTCCTACTCAACCCTCCTTTACGCGAGTCTCCTCCAGTATGACCCCGCGTCAACTTCCATGGCGGCTGTAACTGAAGATATCAGGTAAGTTAGCCGTATCAACTGAAATCTGGAAACCGTATCGATTTTCGGTCTTTTACAATTCTGTATGTGATAAAAGACCCCCTACTATCAACATGCCTGCTGATGTGTTTTCCAGTATATCCAAAATGGCGCCTTTTCATAAATAGCAGCTGGAAGTAATGAAGCTATCCAAAATTTGTTCCTTTACCTCTGCAATTAAGTTGACTTACAAAACCTGAATGGTTTCATCAAGGATGGAGTATTGGGGCTACGTCCAATTTCCATAAACTCTTAAGGGGCTACGTCCACAAGAAGATCAGTCACATTCAAGCAACCAGATATAAAATTCTTTGTTTTATAAATTCTCATTGTCCCTCTCCCAAGGAAGATCTCCTTCCTTTATAACCTCGAAATGAGAGCCATTACACCAACTAGGCAATGTGGGATAAAAAAGTACTTTCGTCTTTTAGTCATTTAAGTCACTTTATAAAAATAAAGTAACTTAAAGTTATAATATTAAAGTGACTTTATAATATTACTTTATGAAATAAAGTACCCCAACTATAGAGACTGAACTCAGATATTAAATTAATGCCCAAGTAACCATGTGACTGACTGACTGGCATCCTCTGTAAAGCGGCCATTAGACTATCCGAATGGCTAGATAGGCTAATCAGGCATAATATGCACTACTGTAGAAAAGGGGACATTACATACATGTGTAATTTTTTCAGAGTATGGATGGTGACTGTCATTGGAGATGGGTGTTTGTGTTTCAAGAAGTAAAGGATTTTTATGCAACTATGAAGTGGGCAGCAATAAGAAATTTTGCGATTGTTGTTCTTCATGTCTTTTACTAACTTGCATTCTTGATGAGTTAAATTGGCTTCCTCTGTATGGTTGTATGAATGTATTCAATGCTTTATAAACAAATGATGTTGAAAGTCCTTAAGTACTATGCAAGATATTATTGTTGGAAAGTTTGTTGGTGCATGGTGAGGAAGATTAAACAATGAAGAGATAAGTATTTTATGATTATACCTTTGAATATTGATCATGATTAATTTTATATAGTTAATTCATGCATTAACATTGGGAAGCAATAGGACGGATTGAGAAGCAATAGGAAGATGAGAGATTACATGTAAAGTCATGCAGGCTGTAGAAATGAACACGAGGGGCACTGCTTGCAGTCATGAAACTGAATAGGTTGCACATAACTTCATTAAAGAGAAAGAACCTATTCGGATTTCATTGCAATTAGTTTCTTTGAAGAGGAAGAAATGAAATTCAGACGGAGACTATTCAGCTGCAAAAATCAGATTCAGAGGGAGCTTGAGTGGCAGATGTAGAATGTCAAGTCCTTTGCAGAGGATCAGCAAGCTTGTGTAGCAGTGTGACTGCAAAAGCTCATTGTTGGACAAACATTGGAGCCAATTTCTTGGTATTGTGATAATCAAAACCCTGATAATGCTGCCCCTGTTGAGAGGGAGTCTCAGCTAAGAGGGAGTCTCAACATTCAGATGATATCTTTTGTGTTTTAATGAGTTCTTTTCTGATAGGGAGAAGTTCGAGGTGCAATCCCTTGTTAATGAGTTCTTCTCTGAGAAGGAGAAGTTCGAGGTGCAATCCCTTGTTAATGAGTTCTTTTCTGAGAGGGAGAAGTTTGAGGTGCAATCCCTTGTTACTGGTTTCTTCTCCATGAGGGAGAAGTTCGAGGTGCAATCCCTTGTTAATGCATTCTTCTTTGCGAAAGAAGTTTGAGGTGAAAGCCCTTGTTCCACCCTTTGGGATTAGCTATGGTGGATCCACCCTCTTGGAGTAGCCATGGTGGATGTCATGTGAGAGAATACATGACTTAGCTTTATGTTCTTTTACCCTCTGGGAGTAGCCATGTTGAATGTCATGTTGAGATGACAATATTATGTTGAGAAAATCTGTGATGAGATTTTGTTATTGACACTTTTTGGGTTGTATCTCCATTATGCTTGTCTGGTTGAGTCACTCTATGACATATGAATGATCTCTTTCTTTCTAAGAGGGAGTGTTAATGTTTATAGTATCTACGAGAGAGCTCCTTCATACCTGCGATCATTTGTGTAAATCTGCAAAAGTATTTGATGGGTCACTGCACACGAATGATGTGGCATCATGTGTATTTCCAAGAGTCACCCGCATGGAACACGAAGAGGCTTGAGTATTTTCATTCAAGAGTCACCCGCATGGGGCATGAAGAGGCACAAGTAGACCCGTGTGAATATGGTCAATCATACGTTTGAGAATGGGAAGAGTCTTCCATTCAGAGAATCTTCTTTTGACATGCGTTGAGTCTCTTTAGTTTTTGCATTCTATAACAGTTCAAGCATTTGGAGGATGTTGTTTTGGGAATCGTATTTATCTATTTATGAGTCGTTGTTATCATATTGCTTTGGCTGGGACTTTTTCATAGGTTGCTGATATACTGCTGTAGCATGCATTTTGCTAAGCATGTATTGTGGATATGGATGTACCATATATTCTGAGCATTTCATTATTCAGAGATTCATTGTTTATTATTATTCTGATTAAGTGTCTCAGAATATTGAAGTATTGTATTCAATTCATTCCATCATAATAAAGGAGATTATTTTGTGGTGTGGCTGGGTTTTTCCCTCGAGTAGGAGGGTTTTCCCAAGGTAAATAATTGAGTCATTTGTGTCTGGCGTTTTCTAAGTTATCTATGGTCTTTGTTTTTGCTATTCTGGTTCATAAAACTTAACAGTTAGCACATGCTAATTGGCCCCTTACTAATTTATTTACCTCTCACACAATAATTTGTTGGCAAGTACTAGTTGGTTGAATAGTTTCATAACTGTTTGCAACCCTATATTATTTATCTATGATTATTGAATGAGTAGAATGAGGTATTTCCACTTTATAATATACATTACATGTTTGACTGTCATGTTTTCTTTATCCTCCTTTGGATCCTGAGATTGTACATGTTTAACAACCAACACTTTGCAGTAGAGTGGCACTTTCCATTTGTAATGCAGTCATCACCAATCAAGTTGTTTTCTTATTAGCTGATGTGAGCAAAGAAATTTGTTAGAAATGCGAGCAGAGAAATTTATTAGAAATGTTTACCAATCATCTGTAGATGAAATTTTTTATGATGATAGGTATGGGTGGATTGTATCATACAGTTCCCTATGTTCTTTATTTGAATTGATTTAAAAGTGAAAGAAACTATTCTGATCTCTTAGAAACTATTTGTAAGTTTTCTTGCAAGGGTGATGTGAGCTGATTTTCTGATATACTTGAAAATGCAGTATGTTCAACGTTATTCGCGAAAATCATTGCGAGTTTTGGGAAGTGTTGGAGAGCCCATTAATCCAACAGCGTGGAGGTATGTACATCCATTGTGTTTATATTATTAATAACTGTTTAGGAAGATAGTTGATATGAGTCATAGTTGCAGAATATCTGAGTGGGAACAAAACCCGCTTAAAGAGTCAAAAAGGGATTGGAACCTTATAATGTTTGGTTCTTTTAATTCACAAATAAGAATTCTGTCTGTGTGCAGTAGCATTCTACATCCAGTTTGAAGAACGGTTCAAGATTATAGTTCTAGGAAATACATCTCTCATTTGTAAACTATAAACGTAAATGGTTCATCTAGAGGTTTTGAAATGAATAGAAAATGCTAATATTAATTGATTTTGACAATTGTTCTAGGTGGTTTTACAACATTGTTGGAGATGGTCGTTGTCCTATATCTGATACTTGGTGGCAAACTGAGACCGGTGGTTGCATGGTATTGTTTGTCTACTTGCTTATTAAGATTGTTTAGTTTCATTGGGCAAGGTCATTACTGGCGTTATGATCCCTGCATCTATGCATACAAACTTTATTTGTAATTGTTTTGATGTTTATACTTAAAATTGCAGGGATAATCATATGTATTTTGATATGTAACCATGAAAATTTGATTGTCTGAATTTAGACACTGAGGTATAATATTTAGGAGAGGTTGGAATCTCATTTATTGCTGTTTTCTTCATAGATTACCCCTATACCAGGTGCTTGGCCACAGAAGCCTGGTTCAGCAACTCTTCCTTTCTTTGGTGTTGAGGTAGGTATTGACATATTTTATGCAACTATGGCTTTTTTTTCAAATGAATTAATGAGTATTTTACTATATCAATTGTAGCTCAATTTACATTATTAAATTATCCTTTCCAGCTTGCTGTTGTAGATAAAAATGGAGTTGAAATGATAGGAGAATGCAGTGGCCATTTGTGCATAAAGAAGTCATGGCCTGGTTGTTTCAGAACTCTTTATGGTGATCATGAAAGATATGAAACGGCATACTTTAAACCCTTTAAAGGTTATTACTTCAGTGGTGATGGGTGTAATAGGTAAACAAGTCTGTAGAGCTAATGAATGATTTCCTTTGCAAATAATGCTATTGTCTCTTTGTAAGTTGTTATGCCAAATCCCAGATTGAGGTGACATTAGAGAAGTATAACACACAATGAGACAATTATTGAGGAGAATCCATTCATTGATAACATTTTCTTTTAAAATTAGATAAAAAGAAAATGCATATGTTCAAGTTCCTACAATCTTTCCTTCTAGATATATTTATATTCATTGATCTTCTGGCTTTACATTTGAAGGGACAAAGATGGTTACTATTGGTTAACTGGACGTTTGGATGATGTTATCAATGTCAGGTGTGTTCAAGTAATATCATATTTGGTACTTTTGAGATGCTTTTTAGTCATTTTCAATAAAAAGACCATAAGTGTTGAGATTTGGAAGGCAATAGAATTTTATCCATCTAAACGTATAATTTCTCAAAACATTCTATAGGAAGTGTTTTTGATTGGAACAAGTTATATTTCTACTTTATTTTTGAAATAATATAGACACAAGTCTCCTAAAAACTAGTACTGAATATCTATTTAACAGCATTGCACTGTCACAGAAAAACACAATGAATAAACCTTAAATTTAGAACATGAATTAGAAAACCATTATGATGAGTGTTTAGATGTGTTGTACTTGTACAATTTTTTTCATATTGTGTAAAGTTGTAATCCAGCATCCAGTCATTTCTTCTTCATAAGTCAAATTTGAGTTATTGTTTCCATAATTGTCAATGTTTTTGTTGTCAATTCATGTCAATACCTTTGTAGGGCCTACAAGAGGAGATTAACACATTTGTAATGTCCTAGATAGGGCTTGACACAGAAATATGCAAAAAAGTTATTCTTGTCCAATTTTACAAAAATAATATATAACAAAAAAGTGCACTTGAGCTGAATGCTGATCACAAATTACAATAAAATATGGCTGTGAAACTCATGCATGCATATTTCAGAGAGGTTAATTGAAAGATTTGATAATAAAGATCCAAAACTGCATTTCAAAGAGTTGACACAATTGAAGCAATTGTGTTCAGTTTATACATATATTACAGATTTTGAGAGACTCGTTGTGTTAATCACTATATTTCAGAAAAAAGACTCATGGTTCTTTTTATGGATGGGTTGATAGATCCATTGACAAGTAATGAAGGGTACTCCCCTTACCAACCAAAACACGCACAACAAAACACAAAAATAAACAAAAAATTGCAAGAACAGAACAATAGCAAGAAGAGAAACCCTTGCTTTCTATTATCTTCAATGAAAGGACATTACAATATTCAGAAATATAACATGCTACAGCCACATGGACATTTTCATTACAATGATCTGCAAGACAGAGCCACAAACTACCCTTATGGAACTGAACTCAGAAACCACCTTCACCCTTGTATATGTAGCATTGATAATTGCCTTAGAATATTCTAGAAAGTGAAACTTTCCCATTTTGGCGCCCAAGGTTCAATTTTCCACCTAACCGATTTTTCTCTCTTCCATTTTGTATTGAAACTTGAGTCTTGATGGTACAACTTCCAGAAGCCATAACTTTCGAATCATGGACATGATTTTCTATTATAACTACTTTTTGGAAACCTCTCGATGCGGTCTACAACATGGGACAATCAAGCATCATCTCTGATTAGTTTTGACCCCTTTCGGAGCCTCTAAGGCCTTCAAAATTGAGTTCAAAGATTTTCGTACCACCCTACCAAAATTGAAAAATTCAATATCTTCAAAACCAGACTTGATCTTGCCATGAAACTTTACCGACATGCTTATATATCCAAATGAACCTCCAGGGAAGCAATTCGAAGTGGAACAATTTGTGCTCAAACGAAAAACTTACCAAAAATAGTAACCCTGCCCAAATTAGCCCTTATTGAAAAACTAGACAATATTTTTGGGTGATGCAAGATTGCTATTACACCCTGGATGCTCCCGCATCAAGAAGTTGGAGTAAGGATCCATTAAGAAGTTGGAGTAAGGCTTTGAATTCACCTACACTACAAGGAGCCATCAAAAAGGCTAGAGACATGGAGGCTTCTACTTCTAGGAGAAAATTTCAATCTAAGGGATTCCCTCATAAGAAAGACAAAGATAATAAACATTTCTAAAGGGAATCACATCAACCACAGAGTGATTCAAATAGGTTAGATAGTAAGTAGCTAAATGATCTTAGGAGAAGGAAATTGTACTTCCGTTGCAGGGAGCCTTGAGACCCCTCACATATGTGGAGTATGAAGACAAAGGCTAAGCAGTTGGAGTATTTTTTTTGCTAAGGTATCAGTATCAGAAACATCAGATCAGCAATTTGATTCAAAGAGTAGTGAACAGGAAAATACATTAGCAGAAGAGCCCAAGGATGATAGGACCATTGCACAACTTATTAATTTTTAAAAGGAAATCACTTTCAAAGTAAGAGGTGTAACATAGGGGCATTGAGTAGTTTCTCTAATTGATATGGGGGCTACGGATAATTTTATTGATGAGAGGTTTGTAGCTAAGAGGAGATTAGAAATTGAAGAACATAATGGATTAAAGGTGATGATAACTAACAGGTATAAGCTTCCTTGCACTCATAAGCTTTCTAATCTGAGTATACAATTGGGTGATTATGAGCTGAAAGATGATTTTTATGTGGTTGGCATGGAGGACACTGATGTTATTCTTGGCATGGCATAGATGTTATCTCCTGTATAGTTCTCTTTCAAGTTTTAGAAGTTAGAAATGAGGTTCAAACACCAAGGTAGGAAAACAATACTTTGAGAACTTTCAGATGGAGGGCCTGTAATGTCCCTGTTTTTAGGCACATGGGATTATCTTATTTTTGTGACCCTCATAGGCTAATCGGGATGTTGGAGGGGGTCGTGTGGCAGAGCCAGTGGTCAGTTTCCACTCTGGAGGTTTGTGATGCTAGGATTGCTCTTTGTTTGGGTCAGATTGACAGACTCACTATTTATAGTAAGTGTTTATTTTGGGTGTTCGTCACGATTGCTATTTTTAGCAGGGCCCCTGTGCATTGGTATCAGTGGAGTTGTGGAGTCAATTGCAGAGTTTCCAGTTTGAGGAACTTACTATTTATGGTAAGTCTATTTTTGGCAGTGTCTATTTAGGGCACGGTGTCTTTGAGATGGACTTGGTAGAGCAGTTGTATTGACTTGAGGAGTTCGTAAATTAAGTTCACTTAATTAATTATATTATGAGCTTATTTTATAAAGTCAAGTCATTAATTAATTATAATGACTTTATAATTAAATGCTATGTCATTTAATTAAGGGAAATATAATGGAGTATTATATTTCAATGAAAGGTTATGCAAGTATAATGTTTTATTGACAATCATTTAAGTTATGCAAAGTGTATTAATGAAGCTTAGGGTTCGATTTGTTTTGAAGGCATTTTAAAGGCTTCTTGCAGAAAATCAAATTCGTTCGTTGTGTTATTCATCTCTTTGGAATTGGTGGAAGTCTTGTTTGAGGGTTTGGAAGAAAATCGAATTGCAGAGAATGTGAATTCTTGCAAGTTTATGGCACTTTGAATTAGCGGAATTATGCTGGTGAATTGTGTGTAATTACAAGGCCATGAACCAAATGACAATCAAGAACATGTATTTGGTTGTAATATCCCCCTGCTATCCTACCTCGATTTTAACCATTTCTCCTTCATGCATTTTGACAAACATTTGTCATGAAGATGTAATTGTTATTTTAGTAAGTTGTGATTGCCTTTACAATTTCAAAATTAATAATGAATTAGCTCAGGCTACTTTACCTAGAATTGAGAGGGATAAGAAGTCAATAGAGTTAGACACACAATTCATTATATACCACTGTATAGAATAACTATAGTTAAGCTATTGATTTCATATAGGATTCCAGATTGGCAGATTTATTAAATGAAGGAATCAACAAATAGATATGGTCAATGCTTAATAAATGGAGAATATCAGAATTTATAATTTCAGAATATGATAATAGCTATCTTGCACCTGGAAAAGTCTGCATAGTATCAGTTGCCAATTCTGTCACCTCCCACCAATCGGCTAAGCTTTCACCATAGGTTCCGCTAAGATTGACACTTCAATTTTTCCATCGTGTGTGTATAGACAAACCTCTTTGTGGTTGTAAATCAAGCATCATGCCTACCGTCAATATTGCAAATACTGTAACAACACAGAAATTTATTAGCTGCAAGTACCACAAAAGACTATGCCCGATGACTGTTGCTAATGAACTGAACTCACACAAGATGAGTGATGTTAACAAATGTCTCTGTCTCACCCGTATCACCACCTGGAAGGGTAGACGAATAGATTAAACTCGGCCCAAAATATTATTTTTAACAAATGATTCCAAACATAGAGGTCTCATATAATTGTATGCATATTTATTCACCAATCGCCGACTTCCTGGAAATCTTTTGCACTTGAGATGTTTGTTTCTCAATTCCCAATGATGATCTCTTGGGATTTATAACTTAGGAAATGGTCCAAATATTCTTTGCTAGTTCAAATTTGAACCAACAAGAAGAAAACTCTTCTACAGAAATAAATCTGGAAGCCGCGGAGAGGATGTGTAACGGTTATGCACTACTCTTCTTCCATGCCCCATAAGTAGACATGAACAGGAGAAAACGGTTTTCAGATGACCTACCCGATGATGTTTAATGCTTCTGCAATTACTAGAAGCGATTTTCCAAACTTTACTCTCGCCAGTAAAAATGCCACAATAATTGAGACTTGCCTAATAACCTTGTATGGACGGTAAGGGATTATTTCAATTCCTAGTGTGGCTCTATATTGTCCATGCCGGTTCAATACTCATTAGTTTGCAATTTAATAGTCTTCAAAATATAAATGTCACCCCACTATATGATACGCCCTCTATATCCATCAAATCTGGCCACAAGGGAAATATGAAGCGCCGCTGATAAATTTTATGCCTCAAGGACGAGTTCGTTTCATAATTTGAATTCAAGGCAAGTATTAACCTTGGATTTGTCCAAATACTCCAATCTTTCAAATAATAAATGGGGCTGATAATTTATTGAGATATAGATTTATTGTTTATAATCTTTAGTTACCCCAAAACTTTAATATATACACAATTGGACCAAGCACACAGGCAAGCAACTCCCATTTATATAGAACATATCCATTATTAAAATGATCATAAACAATTTTGATATTCAATCCTGTAATGCAATTTACTTGCAAATTTATATCTAATCAAACTTAAAAAATTATGCACAATTGTAGACTCTGCCATGGATCTACCTCATTGAAGAACCGGGTTTCCATCCAGCTCCTCTATCAACTCCTAAAGGTCTCTGTCTTCAGAAATTTCTATTAATGTTGAAGCATCAACAATTTATCAAATCCAATAAAAATACCTGAACATGCCTTCAAAATCCTCTCCATGAACTTTTATAACATTCTCCAGGAAACTCTTTGCTTTCCATCAGCGTGTCTCTTCGCCTTCCATTTCCTTGTCTTTTAATTTGAAAATAAAGTGACTTTTATTTTGTAATCTTAGCTGGCAAAATAAGTCACTTTAATTGCTCTATTAAATAATTAAATTAAGCTGCCAATTTGTCTTTCGACAACTTATTTGATTAATTTTCTAATGTCCCATAGAGGGGACATTACATTGATTCCCAAGATTGATGAGCTGATTGATGAGTTGCATGGGGCTAGGTACTTTTCTAAGATTGATGTGAGGTTAATGTATCATTAGATACACATGAGGAAAGAGGATATTGAGAAGACTACCTTTAGGTCCATTTCGAGCATTTCAATTTCTTGGTAATGCCCTTTGGATTGATGAATGCTCTAGCTACATTTTAGAGTTGTATGAATCAGGTGTTTAGGAAGCAATTGAGAAAATTTGTTTTGATATTATTTGATGATGTCTTGAGTTTTAGTAAGACCTGGGAGGAGCATATGCAACATCTTAAGGGGGTCCTGAGTAGTTTGGAGAGTAAGTCTCTTGATGCCAAGTATTCCAAATGTGACCTTGGAATGAAAGAGCTTATTTAATTGGGTCACATCATCAGTGTAGAGGGAGTGAGAGTTGATCCAGAGAAAAAAAATGCCATCGCTGAATGGCCTACTCCTAATCTTACTCATCTTAAGGGATTCTTTGATCTTTGTGGGTTTTACAAGAGGGTTGTTAAGGCCCAAGGGTTTCTCAAAGGCAACAACTTTTCTTACCAATTTGACTAAGAAGGGATCCTTTGAGTGTTCTGATTCAGCACAAATGTTTTGAGCTCTTCAAGCAAGTGATATTCACATGCCCAACACTGATAATACTGGATTTCTCCAAGTCTTTCGAGTTGGAGTGTGATGCTTCAAGATAGGGGATAGGAGCAGTTTTGATGTAGGAGGAGCATCCCCATCGCATTTGAGAGAAGGAAGTCAAGAGGTGTGGAGAGGAGTTGTTATGTTTATGATAGATGTAGGGGATGGCGGTATACAAATTTTTAAAATATGTGTGTATGTGAATTTTTCAAAATATATTAAGATATTATAGATAAAGAGAGGGAAAGAGAGAGATATGTCAATAATTGATAACAAGACAATACACAAATAAATCACCGATTCACGAGTTACAACAGTAGTATAACAACATAAATGATTATAGCAGTGTAAATCATGTTGATATTTTCAGGTCTATGCAAGGAAAATACAATCTATAGATGGCTTTTAAAACTGAAACAATATATGAATAAAATTGACAAAGAAAGGAAGGATAGTACCAATTTTGTACACCAAGTTTCCTTGACAAGTCTGCCCTTGTTTTAGATCTGCAACTCCAATGTTGATGTGATATGTAATTGCATCTACACAGGTCCAAAATCGCAGCCCTTTATGTGGTTGAATCCGAGTTCCAAATTATGCAAATTCTGCCCTTCAAATTATCTTGAATGGTGATCAAACCCTAGGTAGGGTTAATATCGATCCTTGGCAAGTAACAACAATCTATGACAAGTATTGTATTGCTGCTCCAAATCGTATCAAATATCGCCCTACTTGCTGCTCCAATTCGCATGTAGATCGCAGTGAAAAATATCTTGCATTCCAAGGCTAAATTCGCACCATATAATGGAAGAACAAATCACTGCTTATTTATTCTTGAGGGAAGAAGAGCATGTAATTTGTTTGATACCTTCTTCCCTAGAATCGTGCCAATATATATATGGGGTTATAACAATTATGCACCCTCCTCTAAGAGTGCCGACTTGGCCTACTTTGGGCCCTCAATTAATTGTAATTCATATATATATATATATATATATTATTATTATTATTACTTGCATTTATAATAATATCCTTATTATTATAAAAATCACACAAGTAAACTAACTTAAGGGTGTTAATAATAATATTTTATTATTAATTTCAAATGTCCAATTGATCTTTAGCCGTAAAGGCTATAATATTAACACTCCCTCTTAGTCTTGAGGGTAAGATCAATCTATAGATCCCATCTATAGTAGGACACGCCCTCAACTATCATCCTTGATAGTGGAAACAAAAAAACATAACCATCTCGGGTACCTTATCCTGAGATGTCATAGATTCCATATCTATGAAGGTAGATCCCTATCTACCAAATGAAAACATAAGTCCATATGTTTCTCATTATTTAGTTCCATGATGTTATCCTTCCTATTTGTGGATTGATCAGGTCCACAAGAATATCAAGTCCATGATATTTATGATAACATCAAGTCACCAAATTCAAATATACAGAAATATCAAATCCGTGATATTATATGTAACATCAAGTCCATGATGTTAACCAACCAAGAGTCTCCTCGACTCAATAGATATCAAATCCATGATATCAAGAGCATTGGCCTAACGAATATCAAGTCCATGATATTCACCAAATGCTCAGAGCAATGGTCTCCAGACATCAAGTCCATGACATCCACCATATACTCAAGTGTGGATCCCTGGTCCAAGAGATATCAAGTCCATGATATCATCGAGCATTGGTCTAACAAATATCAAGTCCATGATATTCACTAAGTTCTCGGAGTAATGGTATCTTGACATCAAGTCTATGATGTCACCAATACTCAAATATGGATCCTGATCCACGAGTCTCCAAGACTCAAAGAATATCAACTCTATGATATCCAACAAAACATATAAAAGTGAACTACCACAATCCACATATAAATCAAAGCTAAGTAAACATAAAAGAATGAACTCATATAACCTTTGCCACAAAGAGATATGAATTCTAAAACATAAAAGGAGATGTTAGTACAACAAACTCATATTTTCACCATGCCAAGTGTATTCCTGAAATGTTCAATTTTGTTCCTTGCTAAGGGTTTGGTGAGAATATCTACAGTTTGTTCATCAGTACATACATATTCCAATTGAATGGCCTTTCTTTCCACCGTGTCCCTGACATACTGATAAGGAATCTCAATATGTTTGGACCTATTATGGAACACGGGGTTAATAGCAAGTTTAATGCAACTCTGATTGTCACAATAAATAACAGTAGGTTCGATAGGTTGTCCAAACAGTCCCACAATGATTTTTCTTAACCAAATGGCTTCTCTAGCCTCGAGAGAAGTTGCAATATACTCTGCTTCTGTTGAACTCTGAGCAACAGAATTTTGTTTCTTGGTGAACCAAGAAATCATAGTTGATCCCAAGCTAAAACAACCTTTGGATGTACTCTTTCGGTCTGTAATGCACCCTGCCCAATCCGAGTCTGTAAAACCATGAAGTTTCCAGTTTTACATTTTTGTATAATAGAGCATACTCAATGGTCCCACGAAGATATCTGAGAATATGCTCAGCTGCACTCATATGTAATTGTTTAGGTTCTACTATAAACTAACTTAGGGCATTAACAACATAATAGATATCAGGTCTACTGTTAACTAGATACATAAGAGATCCAATGATTTGTTTGTATAGACTAGCATCTGCTACCTCAGAACTAGCCATAGCTTCTCTCAACTTGAGAAGGTTGGTTTCCATAGGTGTGAACATTGGTTTACAATCCATCATACTAAATCTTTTTAGAATATCAACTGTATATTTCCCTTGATTCACAATAATTCCATGAGATTGTTGCCACACTTCTAAACCAAGAAAATAATGAAGAAGGCCTAGATCCTTCATTTCAAATTCCTTTGCAAGGTCTTGCTTGCAATCTGCTATAAGGTATTCTTCTCCTATGATTAGGAGATCATCTACGTATAGCACCAATATCAGTAAGTCTCCATCTGATATCTTGAAATAGAGATTAGGATCTGCATCGTTCTTAGAAAATCCCAGATTTTGAAGAAAACGATCAATCCATTCATACCAAGTTCGAGGAGCTTGTTTGAGCCCATATAAAGCTTTCTTAAGCTTGCACACATGAGATTGTTGATCCTTTGTAACAAATCCTTCAGGTTGCTCTATATACACTTCCTCTTCCATTTATCCATTTAGAAATGCAGATTTAACATCCATTTGATGGATCTTCCAACCTTTGGAAGATGCAATGGCAATAATTGCCCTAACCGAGGAATATCGAGCAACAGAAGCAAAAGTCTCCTCATAATCTATTCCTTCTTTTTGAGTGAACCCCCTAGCTACGATCTGGCTTTATGTTTCTCAATACTACCATCCACAACATGTTTAATTTTGAATATCCATTTTGATGATACCATAGATTTGTTCTTGGGTCTAGGAACAATATCCCACACATCATTCTTCATTATGGATCCGTATTCTTCTGACATTGCATCTTTCCAAGCCCGAATTTTAAGTGCATCACAAATAGAAGATGGTTCAGAATCTATGATCTCACTCATGAATGCAGCATAGTTAGTAAACCTCTTAGGTCTCTTACTTTCTCTGAAAGTTCTAGCCGGAGCTGCATAGTTGTTTGCATCTTCCAACATTTTTATGGCCCACAATGGTTTTTTCTTGTAGATGGAAGTGCCAAGTTCACTTATATGTATTGGATCATATTCAATAACATCATGATACTCCCTCTGATTCTCAGGAGGGTTGGATTGAAATAAGTCATCACATGCTATATCCTTAGAGGTTGAGAATGCAAGGTTTTCTTCAAATATAACATCTCTACTTAACTCAATATGCCTTTGCCGCGGAACATAGATCCTATAGGCCTTGGCAGATTCACTATATCCCACAAATATTCCCTTCTTTCCCAAGGGTTCCAATTTGGTTTTCTTTTCTTTGGGAATGTGAAAATACACAAGACAACCAAATATCCTAAGATCACTCACATCAGGTTTGTTTCCACTAAATGCCTCTTCAGGAGTCTTATTGTTCAATGCTGAATGAGGACATCTATTTTGAATGTAAACCGTAGTGTTGGATGCCTCAGCCCATAGTGAAGTATGAAGATTTTGATCATGTAACATAGCCCTTGCTGCTTCAACTATGGTCCTATTCTTCCTTTCAGCTATTCCATTTTGTTGAGGGTTGTAAGGAACAGTAAACTCCCTCTTAATCCCTGATTCTATACAAAAGGTGCTAAAGGCTTCAGAAATGTATTCTCCACCATTATTCGTTCTAAGAATCTTTATCCTCTTTCTTGTAAGATTCTCTATTAGAGCTTTGAACTCTTTGAATTTGTTGAGGACATCGATAGATTCCTTGTTTTTAAGAAAGTATATCCAAGTCTTTCTAGAAAAGTCATCTACAAAGATGATGTAATAAAGATATCCACCAATAGATGGTACGGACATGGGTCCACAAAGATCGGAATGTACCATCTCCAATATTTCTTTAGTCTTGCTTTCACTACTAGGGAAAGATGATTTGATATTTTTCCCTAATGCACAACGTTTGCATACTCCTTCATGTCTAGGAGATAAATGAGGGAAACCTACTACAAATTTATCCATTAAAGATAATGTTTGGAAATTTAGATGCCCTAGCCTCCTATGCCATAAATCACATGAGTCAATTGATTCAACCATTAAGGCCTGAGATGAAATAGTATCAAGTCTATAAAGACACTCATGTCTTAACCCTATGGTGTAGGCTTGTTTCAAAGTTGAGTTTTTGGTCCAAGCCAAAACTTTCCCATCCATAAATGCAATCTTATAACCCTTATCCTCAAGTGCTGATATTGAAACTAGGTTTCTTTTTTATGCTCGGAACATATAGGACTTCAGATAGTTGTCAAGATATGCCGGACTTTATTTGAATGTTGCAATTCCCAAAACCCATAATCGGATAAGAAGTATCATCTCCTATGGTAACTTCTTCCTTAATGTTTTTTGAAAATGAGTCAAAGTTTTCCCGGAACCCGGTGATATGCCTTGAAGCACCGCTATCAATAACCCAAGAGTATTTATTAGAGGTTTGGGTAGACAAGGCTGAATATAGGGCTGGATTTTCCATGTTTCAAGTCTTAAAAGTTTGAGACTTATTCCTAAAATCTGAATATGATCTTTCCTCTACCTAGGCTCTGATACCATGTTGATATTTTCAGATTTATGCAAGGAAAATACAATCTATAGATGGCTTTTAAAACTGAAACAATATATGAATAAAATTGACAAAGAAAGATGGAAGGATAGTACCAATTTTGTACACCAATTTTCCTTGACAAGTCTTCCCTTGTTTTAGATCTGCAACTCCAATGTTGATGTGATATGTAATTGCATCTACTCAGGTCCAAAATTGCAGCCCTTTATGTGGTTGAATCTGAGTTCTAAATTATGCAAATTCTGCCCTTCAAATTATCTTGAATGGTGATCAAACCCTAGGTAGGGTAAATATCGATTTTTGGCAAGTAACAACAATTTATGACAAGTATTATGTTGCTGCTCCGAATCGTATCAAAGATCGCCCTACTTGCTGCTCCAATTCGCATGTAGATCGATGTGAAAAATATCTTGCATTCCAAGGCTAAATTCGCACCATATAATGGAAGAACAAATCGCTGCTTATTTATTCTTGAGGGAAGAAGAGCATGTTATGTTTTTGATACCATCTTCCCTAGAATCGTACCAATATATATATATATGTATATATGGGGTTATAACAATTATGCACCCTCCTCTAAGAGTGCCGGCTTGGCCTACTTTGGGCCCTGAATTAATTGTTAATTCATATATATATATATATATATATTATTACTTGCATTTATAGTAATATCCTTATTATTATAAAAATCGCACAAGTAAAATAACTTAAGGGTGTTAATATTAATATTTTATTATTAATTTCAAATGTCCAACTGATCTTAGCCGTAAAGGCTATAATATTAACAAATCAGTATAACAGCATTATAGTTCAATAGTCTCAAACATCAAAACCGTGGTCTATCAATATATATATATCCAAATCAAAATGTCTCAAACATGTATCCAGAAGTCTCAGACATCAAAATATAACAAGCTACAAGCACAACCTATGAAACTAAGCTGCATTCTAGCTATCAATTTCCAAAGGCTCATAATCATCTGAGTCACTATCTCCCTCTGGGAGAAGTGGATCATTCAATGGTAGCTCAACTAGTCTTGGTTCCAGCTCCTCATCAATTTGCCTAACATCTTTAGGGTCAACATCCCATCAATATAAATTTTTCAACATATTTAATCACAAATTTCATTGCCGAATCTTTTCCCATGTCGAATTTCATTTGAATTTTTAATTTTATCGTCCGGAGACACGAATTCAAACCTTGTGGGCCCCCACATTGTTGATTTGGAAAAAAGAATTTAAAAAATAGAGTTTTTTATTTATTTTTAATGCCAAAAATCATTCGAATGTTTCAGGGACAATTTTTGTTTCGGAGACGTTTTAGGCTTCCCCTAGACATTTCAGGGACGGCTAGCCCTCCCCAAATGTCTGGGGACGTTTCCTACAATTTATTGTTTTTTTTTAAATTGGGGACGGATAGGGGACGTTTCCTTTTTGTCCCACTGTCCCCGAAATGTTTCGGGGACGAAAATGAGTCCCCTAGGGACAGGAAACGCGTTTCCGCGAAACATAGTTAGAGGCTAATTAGCAAAGATGGGTGTATAAGAAGTTGAATGAAAATTCTAGGAGTTTGATGTGATTTCAGAGGATGTTCTAGAAGGTTTACACTTCCTTTTGACCTGCAATAAAGGTACTTTTAGACCTATAGTCACTATATCAATCATTTCAAATATGTCATACTTCATACAACAATATATATTATGATTCCCAAGAATGTTATGAGCATTTCAGCTCTATTCCTTAGATACATCTTGTTATTGTTGATTGGGTGTTGAACAAATGACCTCGAGGCACATTTTTAATGAGAAGCTCTATCAAAACTATCTTGCATTTTTCTTGTTAACTTATACCAGCATTTAGGACAGTGATTTATTATTGTTGGCTTGGTAGTGTTGATGGTTTCATGTTGGCAAAAAAGTTTAGGTGGGTCATTGCAACTTGATTTTTCCAAATGAGGTCTTTAACGAATTGGTATGTGCTATCAATTCTTGTCAAAACTTGTACTACTTTCTCTTCTGACCAAAAAATGATTCTTCAATTCTTGCGATTCTCTACGAATTTGATCTAAAAAAGTGAAGTGACTTTTTTCGTCACACAACAAGGTCTCTGATTTGTCTTCATTTATAACAAAAATATCATCTTCAAAATTAGCTTCAAAATCAGTAACCTTTCTAATAGGTGCCCTGCAAGCTCTTTGAATAGATGGTATGACAACACTATGTTCAAACAATGAATCATCAGAAAATTTCTTATGGTCACATGACTTATCACTAGTTGCTAATTTAGCAAACTCCAAATCAGCATAGCCTTCAATCTCAACATTGTCTTGAAAACTCATGTACTCTCTTATGGATGCATCTTGTGATGATAAGTATGGCATCAAATTTTGTTCACATTGTTTGACAACATTGTTGTCCAACTAATATGCAGCTGAAAAGTAACTTGTTCTTGCGTAATGTCCCAGTATGGTGGATTGTTAGTCTGTCCAATAGGTTTTCATAGACTAATGTGTTAGGGTTAGGGAACTTTGGGGGACAACATATCCAACAAAATGGCGATATTAGATGTTTATTGAGCTCTAGCGGTTTTGTTGTGCACTACACCCTTTTCTAGAGTGATTTTCGGTGAGTTCTACAACATGTTGTACCTTGCACACACAACCCGTCATGGATAGGGGCCCCCAATTCTTTCTCCAAGTCTTTAGGTTAAGTGTTTGGTCATAGCTATGCATTCGGCATTCTACCTTTGCATTTAGGAAATTCAAAGAACACCTTGCATAAGCATGGATTAGGCCAAGAAGTCTCAAAATGAAGAAGAGCATTCAACATGAAGCAATTTGGGAATATGAACCATCATAGAAAACTAGACAATGTTGAGTATCAAGAGATATTGATGGAGATGCAGAGACTTCTTTATGCTAATGAAAAATGGAGAGAAATTAAATATGGAGGAGCTTTCATCAGTTCATCAAGATTACGCCTTAATAAAGATTTTCTACCTTTAGCATCAGAGAAGCACACTAGGAATCCAGCATGGGATTGAAAACAAAGTCTAGAATGAGTTTCATAAACTTGGAAAGGGAATAGAAACTCAACAAGGAAATCCAATTGACGAAGGAGAACATACAAATTCCAAGGAGGAAGGCGCATGAAACAACAAAGTAGGGAGAAAAGCATATAGGAGAAAACAATGCTAAATGAGAAGGTATGGAAATGGGCGCATATGACCTCGAGGTAGAAGGAAGAGTCAAATAAGGAATTTTTGAAATCATCTCTCCATATACACGTGTGGTGTGCCATAATGCAAGAAGGAAAAAAAATGTAAAAGATCAAGGAATACAAGGCGCACAAATGCCTATGACACGGAGAATACCCCAACTTGGACAAAATCAAAGAATCTCCCTCACACCTGCCAATGCAGAAACCATGATCAGATGCGCCTTGAATAGGATATGTGAACCAAATTCAAATTGCCAAAACATGGTGCATGACAGCCTATGGCGGGGACAAACAAAAGATATGGAAAATCCAAGGGTCCTCCCATGCGCCAATCCAAAAACTCCTCCCATATGTGCCACGATTGAAAATTAGGTGAAAACAATGAAAATCCTCAAATGTTCTTCTAACCTGTCATTCCTGGAACACTCCTTCTACCTGCCACTTCCGAAGCTACTATCATGTGTGCATCTAACAAGGTTTCAAAATGCAAAATACAGTTGAGACGCATATGCATGTACAATGAGGATAATCGTATGAGTGGGATTTTCCGAAAATTCCCATTCCTTGCACCACCTACTTAACTGCCCAAGACAAAATGATGGGAAAGAGGGTAGACTAAGGCATGCGCCTAAGACTCATGCATTCAACAAGACGTTACCAATCGATTGAACCCAATTCCGTGAATGACAACAGATTACCATAAAGCAAGGACCAGATTACATTGACTTGTCATAATTATTATTTCAAGAGGAAATTGAATGTCTTTCTGGACGAAAAGCAAGGAACAACTCACGAAGACCACGGGGACTCAACTCAACGTGCCTTCATGAATAATACTAGAAGTTTTATGTAAAAAAACTCAACATATGAAGCTTGCACAGTGAAGCTCAAATCTGCTTAAAGCAACAGGTCCATTCTCCACAAAACAATAATCTTCCCAAAAATGATTTATGTAGCCATGACCTTTTGAGAATACACAGGCCGGTGCAATAATGGAAGAAATCCATGAATTTCATTCTATTCGATACAATCATTAGCTTCAAGCCTCAATGACCTGGTATTTGCCTGGGAAAGCTTTGATAAAGGGAATATATAATCTCGAGTTTGGAACATGGCTTGTTAATAAAGGGATGGTTGGAGCTTTTGAAATAAATGTGTCAATTTAAAGATCACTAGTAATGCCACAATAAATTAACTTTAGATTTAATAAAAGCATCAATATTGAGATTATATTTGGAAATGCTAAAATTTATGTCTTTCTTGGTGCATGGGGAGGGATTTTATTGAAAGGGGCTTAATAAAGAATAATAATATTTTAATATTAAAATTCCTTTATATTTTAATTATACCATTTTCACAGGTGTGCACTTTGAGCTAGTTAATTAATTAATTAATTAACATATAGGCACATAATTTGCAATTGTGCATATCGAGAGTGGAGATATATGAAGATGGGAATAGTTACATTTTGTATTTTTATATAATTCCGTTGTAATTCAAGATGAAAACATAAAGTTCATTATAATGCAAATTAATTTATTCCGCAGGTAGAATGGAGTAACCGAGCCCAAGGACCTAAAAAATTGAAGGCAAAGATCCATTCAATGAAGTAGGAATCGAATGCGGCTGCATAATCAACATGAAGAGCAATTTGCTTTGATTGTTGACACAATGTTGAAGTATCTTAAGAGTGAAGGAGTCAAGACGGATACAAACACAAGGCATTGGAAGAAACATGAGTGACAACTCAAAAGGGGATAAGACGCACAATTTGGGAGTCAAACTTCTAAGATGTTGAAAAGACAAAGAACTTTCTTAAGTTTAGGATCTTGCAAATTGTGAAACAAGCCTATCAGAGTTACTCAAGGATTGGAGGGAGCTATAAGAACATCTAAACAATGATTACAAGGGCATGTTAGCATGCCTACCCTCTAGAGGATGCCATATGAAATCAAGGAGAAAATTTCAAATTTATGAAAATACAGATGGATATAGTTGAAGAATGTCAATCTAGGAATGGAATATTTCTTAGAGGAATATTTGAAAATGTAATTTATTGTAAAAAAAGAATGAAAACTCCTAAAATTCAAAGAAAATGTAATGAGGAAAAGTCAAATAATATTTCCTCTACCTACTATTTTGTCTCATTATCCTTAGGAAGCATGTAATTTTGTCCTATAGTTAAGGTAGGTAGAAGATATAATATGTTAATGTCCACATGCTTCTAGAGGGCAAATCTTAGCCCTTGGTGTTAAGATAATCTGCACCATAGATCTTGTAAGCCTTCTCTATAAAAGGCAAGGCATTTCTCCTTTGTAGAGTTAGTAGTCAAGTAGATTTGGCAGAAGTAGATGCTGATACTGTAGGAGATGAAGGACAAATATTGTTGTGCATGACATTCGAAGTTAATACAAGTTGAGAATTGAAGTTATTGTATCTTCTTTGTGTTGCTTTAATGTTTGTTGTTTCTATTCTTCGGTGTTAATTGAGCTCAATGATTTTGATGGTTATATGCGAGGATGTATGATGGATTTCCAGTTCGTACCATTTGTATCTTATTGATGTAAGGTGTAGTGCATGGTTAGTCTTAACTCAATAACAACATTAAATTCAATTTTAAGTGCATGTTTGAATTGTGCCACTATTGGGTATTTGAATGTACAATTGCAATTTGAAAATCCTTGGCCTCCTTAGAAAATCACTTTATTTCTACAACAGTACGATATTTTGGTTTATTTCTACAACACTGCAATATTTTGGTTAAGTAGAAATTAGTTTGATGGAATCCACTTGTGTGAAGCATTAATCATCATTTCCATTGTTATCAGGAAATTCCTAGCTTAGTCTCTCTAACCCTAATCCCTTTTGCTATTTCTTTTGAAGCTGACAAGTTATATTCCATTATCCTTGGAATATGAATATTTAATAAGGTCACATTATCCCTCAAAATAAGTCATAAGGGTAATATTATTTAATTAATTTAATAAAGTATTAAAGTGATTTTAATAGTGAGTTAAGTGAAGATTTAATAAAGTCGCTTTATTATTATTTCCCCTAAGTTCAAAATCAAATTAAAAGAGAAGGGAAATCAAGGGAAAGGAATATCAAGAGGCAAGTAGATGGAAAGTCAAGAGTCACTACAATGGGCTATAAAAGAAGAATGAGAGGTTCATTCAAATATGCTTGATTTTGTTATTTTCTCTTGGAGAGAGATTTGGTTTTCATTTACAGGAAATCTGAGGACAAAAACCCTTGGAGATTCTGAGTGGTTTGGACGGAAACCCAAATCCATCTTTAGTGCAAACTCATTCAAGGTTCACCACTGCAATTCACGGTTCAATTCTGTGAAAGTTTCAAATTTGTGAAGTCTTATTTGAGACAAATTTGTAAGAGCTTGGAAATTTATTATTTTCTGAAGTCTTTTGGTTTCATATTATCTTCCCAGATTTATATTATCATCCAAAAATCAACCAATGCTAGAAAGAAAAAATAAGGGAAGATTATTATTAAATAAAGATGATGATTCCTTTGGTCAATAGTTTGGTGTTTGGATGCCAATGAAAATATAAGTTTGTCATTTGGAGATTAATAATGCTTCATATGAATTTGTTCATGCCTTAGTCGGGGAAGTTCATGCGCCTTATTATATTTTGATTTTTCTATTGTTTGGGCAAGTGAATAATAATGGGGCGTGGTGATTTGAGGAAAGAGCTTGGAGCCTTGTCGAAAATGTGCTAAGGCAACCTATGAATGACCAAGAGATTTTTCTAGCGCCTAAGGAATAGAGGAGTTCAAATGGAATCTAAACGTCCTTTCCACTGGTTGCTTTGCTTTTTTCAAAGCTACGAGAGGGCACCCAAAGGGTCATTTGACTGAATGAATGAATGAAGAATTTTAATGACGTCCACGAGACCATCAGTCTAAGGGACCACGAAACACATCATAAGACTAACTCCATAATCTTTTCCATATCCGATCTTCTGCTGTGAATCTTGACAATCAAACTAGCTGTCTGCTTGATCTTATCCTCCTCAAATAAACTGTGCAGGCTGCCATCAATCAGGATGTCCCCATACTGAGCCCGAATGTCAACATATGTTGTGCACTTAAAGAGAAAGTACCATTCGGTCTCAATCGCACCTTTTCGTAGAATCTACAAATCCTCTCCTCCCACTCCTCTTTGGGCCTTTTCCATCTACCTTTCTTGCATCTGAGATGATGTGAGCCCATCCTCAGCTGCCAACAATGTGAATCGCCAAGAGAGGAACAGGTCTTGTGCATAGCCATTACTTCATATTGGCACAATTTAATTTTGAGAGTGAAGATTTGTCCAATGGGTGGTGATGCAAACTTAAATACTGAAGAGTTTGTTGGTTTGGCATAGGTTTTCCTTCATCTGGTCGCCATTTCTCATTTTCAGCGTGGGAACACTGGATGTTAAAATTCATCCTTTGAATTGATGGTATAAGGGTTTTGGACAATTGCTTGTACAAGTTGGAGAACTTGAATAGTTTTTCAAACTGGGAGTTCACTTTCCTACTGAGCGTGGCTTGTTTCTGTGCTCACTATGGTTCATGTAGAAGACTTTAAATTGGATATAATCATTGCCTCGTCAAACATAAAATGCTCCAAGTACTTCCAGATCAGAAGTTGGAAGATATTTACAATCTGTCTCAGTAAAACAGAATATCTATTGGAAACTTAACAACTCAGAGCCAAGTCATTATCATTCAAGAAATTGCGCACAGATTATCACAGGTGTGGGACTTCCATACCTGGACTTGGATAAAGGTTTTGAGAAATCACTTCTTATCAGACCATTACACTCATGTGAGCATTTTTTAAACTATTTCAGAGGGGCAAAGATCAGAATTAATTGCAGGATCTTGAAGACTGCTGTATTGATTTCTGAGCATTGAAAACTCTAGTATGCTATGATATTTAAACAGTACGAGGACAAAGTTATGGTGATACTAATGATCTATTTATAATTTGTGCTGCTACCATGCAATTTTCTGTTTGCTGCTATGAGTACTCTCAGAACTGTGCAAGTGAAAGAAGGTCAGAGATTAAAATAAACTTCATTTCTGATTTGAAATTTATTCTGATTCAATTTCAGTATTTTATTCAAGTTCAATTTGAATCATACTGGCATATTGAATGCATGGTAATAAATGAACCTTGAATTTGGAGTTGTCTAAATCTTGGCATTTCTTAATCTGCAATATATTGGAGCACAAATCTATATATAAAATTATCAGATCTTGCAGTACAAATAAGATTACAAAATCACTTTGTAGATGCAAGCATACTGTTTGACAAAATAATCTAGGGTCAAAAGAGCAAAAATTTAAGTGCAAAAAGGGTAGGTTATTACAATAAACCTAATTGTTAAATAACAGTCATGTTCATATATAATTAAACCTAATTGCTGTCCATAGGGTTTTTTAAACGCATGTATGCATCATATATCCAATGACTGCCATAGGCTTCTAAGTTTTGGGGCCATTTTGAGACTAAAATTTCTTAGTTCCTTAGTATCAGTCCTTAGGAGATGACCTGGTATAATTTTGCATATGTTTCATAAATGAACATTTTATTCATATACATTGTTTTGCTAAAATGCAATTCAGTTGTTAAAGAAATACAGAGTTGATTTTCTCATTTATTTTTATTATTTCCTTTCCCTGAGATTCCTTGTTCTCTATTTCTCTTATTCATCATATAAGTGATGCTTTTATTATGGTATGTGCAGTGGGCACCGTATTGGGACAGCAGAGGTAGAATCTGCTCTTGTTTCACATGGACACTGTGCTGAAGCAGCTGTGGTTGGGGTAGAGGATGAGGTACTATAATTAATTAAGAAGTATATCTATTTTTGCATGCTCAAAATGTGTCCCTTTTATTGATATTAATAAGATATATGTATTAATAATTGTTCATATTTTCAGGTTAAAGGTCAGGGTATTTACGCTTTTGTGACATTGGTTGATGGCGTTCAACCTAGTGATGAGCTTTATGAAAGCCTCAAATTAACTGTTCGAAATCAGGTAGTGTATTTTTCAAAACTGATATTTATTTCAAATACAATGTCTTCTCATAACTTTTAACTTAGGAAACTGTACTTGTAAATAATACATCACAAGGGGAAGGTCCATGCATTTTGTCAGGACATGTATGTGCCTTCATTTATTGGCATAGGCTGTCTGATGCTATATTCTTTGGAAATTAGTATATTTGAAAGGATCTTTAGTATATTTCGATTCAAACGATTGGTTTAATATTCAAGTATAGATGGGCTTTGGTATTCAATAGAAAGAAAAGCCTCAAAACGAATATCAAGGGAAAGGAATATCAAATAGACAGACATTAGTCAAATAGCTTTGTCTTTAAATTGATATGTGAACTGGTTCTCTGATTTTTACTAATGTTTGCAGCAGAACATATACTTTCAAGTGGATAACTCATTCACAGCTCAATCTTCCTCAGGAGATAAACGTATTAGCTTCACAGCTTCCAAGCATCAGATAGAGATCTACCTTAGGCTTGTTTTTTGAAACTGGTTTGCCAGCCCGCCCAAATAGTTTAATTAATTGACTTCAATATTGGAACTGTGTTGATTCATTCCTTATGCGATTGAGAGACAGTGACTATAATCCGCCTGGTATGTGTGAATAGTCAAGACTACTGTTGTTTGCCACAATATATTTTCCTTTCACACATTGTAAGTTTGTCAAACAGATTGCTCGCAAGCTGATCACTAAGTTTCCTGTTCTGTTCTTTGATACTTTTCACTGTATCAGGCTACTGTCACTACTGTCATAGCTGTATGGGTCACTGGAACTCATGTATCTTTGTTACTGTTTCTCCTGTCATCCTTTAAGAATTTCAGCAAAGTCTATGCAGAGAATAACCGATCCCAGTCTAATGTAGTTTTTCCTTACTCCAATGACAAACAATTCCCTTGAGCCTCCCAATAGTGCAGAGTTTTCAAATCATATTCCAAGAACACCCACTGCAGTTGCCGATTAGCTTACAATTTTTTTTGCCTTTTCTCTTCTCAGACTCTTTGTCAAACAGTTTGTATTTGTTCTCAATTTGAATGAATGATATTCAGACTTACACAGAAAATGCATGTATATTAGACCATCCAAAAACTGAGCAGGCAAGAATTGAAAGGTTTCAGAGCTGAAATTACAAACACAGTCCTAAGCGTTCATTTCTAGGATGCCGGTTCGAGTTCGGGTTCGAAGGACCAGTTTGCTGGTACAGCAAAATTTTGAAAAGGGGTTTGGGTTCGGGTTCGTTTTTACAAAAATGTGTAAATTATATATATATATATATATATATGCATATTTATGCAGCCTAGAAGCATGAGTTAAGATTAGAATGTCACAAAGTATCATAAAAACATTTAAACAACAAAAACACTTGTAATCATAGCATCATGAATCATGATCATACCATCATATACTTCAAGTTCAAGTTCAACATCAAAGATTCAAAACGTTAAAATAAAATCATAACATTAGTTAAAGTGTCATTGTTTGAAGTTCAACTAATGGATTAATAATTTATTGATATTCTTCTTCTTCATCATCATCATCTTCTATATGGAGCCTAATAAGACTCAAAGGTTAATTTTTGCCTACTTTTATTTACGTAGTTTCCACCCCAAATTATTAAATGGGGGTTTGGAGGCAAAGCCCCAAGACAGGGTCTAGGGGCAGCACCCTTGCAGGGGTTTTCAGGGGCAGCGCCCCCGAAAGCTCAACCGACTTTAATTATTTTATAAAGGAATCGAGAGTTTTTTTTTTAGCAGGCCCAAGTTCGGCGATGTCAAAAATTTGGGTTGTGGACGTCAAAACTTTATAAAATATGCCAGAAAAAGTCGCTTAAATTCTGTCCGTGGGCGAAAATTCGCTGGAGTTCTCACCAAGTTCATCGTTTTGCGCGAAGTTCGCCCGGGTCCGAACTTGGCAAAGGCTGGTTCGAACTTGGTCCTGTGGACCAGACCCTGCCTAGACCCACAGGCGGACCAGACCCAGACCACAGACCAATTCAAACTTGGCCTGGTCCAGGGGGGTCCAGGGACGAACTGGACTTCCTAGGTTCATTTAGTTATTCTTTTTCATCCATGTATTCCACATTCAAATACTCCCTTTCTCATCTAGAATGCCACCACATTGTATGTTTGTTGTCAAGATAAACTTTTTTTTTTTTCCAAACCAAGGAAACTCCTCTTTGTGTCCCTAAATGAAATCAGATTTGCCCAAATAAAATGTTAGCCAAAGATTGGCTAGTATAGTAAGCATCAATGAATTCTAGAATAGACCCATCAAAAGATATCATTCATTGTATTGCTCAAAGACGCCAGATATAACTGAAAAGCTTTCTAGAATAGTTCTTGATTTTACAACTGAATGTTGAATAAGCCAGTGGAGCCAAATAATTACTTCCAGCGCTTTATAAATGTTGGTTGGCCTTAATAGTCACTAAGGATTTATAAGGAGTAATTTGCTTCAGGAAGAAATGACTCCCGTTGCATACCCGTTGCTTAAAACCATGGTTGAGAGGTTGTACTCATTTCTAAGTATCTTTGCTGAATCGATTTGGCTGTGTAAACTTGCCTTCCAAACTGGGAGCCTCGTAAACAATTAAAAATTGCACATACGTTACAAGCAGAGACAACACATGCATTACAAGCCCACCATTATATGCTAAATGTCATTTCTTCTATGTTTAGTCATTCACGATAACGCTTGGGCAGAGCTATTCATTCCAGATATACTCGCGACAACAATTTTAAATGAAACATTTGATGCTTCCTTTCCATTTTCCCATTTCTCACAATATATGTGCTCAACTGATTTCCTCTTCTTTTTTTCAAAGCCTGGAAACAGAGAATTAAGTTTGAACCCTCATAGCAATGAACAAGTATCTGACTTCCTTCTAAAAAACCTTCACAACAGCACTGGTAGTTTTCCTATAATCAAATGGTTAAACCACACACGAAATGATTACGCCCACAATCGCCAGAAGAAGCCACGATTTCACAGTTCAGCTTTCCGCTAAGATATGGAACTTCCCGTGAAACATATATTTTTCTAGAAATATAGTCTTGATTTCTCCACAAAGCTTATTTATTCACAACGATAATATTTCGATATGTTTCTCCAGCACTATAGTCAGGTTGAAAAATTAAAATCTTCATCTTTATTAATGTTGTGTGCATAAGAGGCCCGATAGTCATATCCCTAAAAATATTTTAATGTATAAACTTTGTCTTGAACTATTTATTCTAAGCGCTATTCATATACGAGCCCACAAATATTACATACTAAAACTTCATTGTTAATAAACCTCAGATTCACCATATACACACAGCCACAACCTATAATATTCCCCTGATATAATCTCCGTCAATACATTAATGGTTTCGGCTTTTATTAATCAAAGTCCGAGACTTAGAAAAAATGAGATGCCAAGACAAGTACATGGTAATACTCAGCTGAATTTTCATTTCTTTTCTTCAAGTACCCACCCTTATCTCCAAATCAAATACAGACATTAAATGCCTCGGTCTGCAAATTGCTTATATCTATTACTCATCACACCTCACGGGCTGGTAGGAAAACCAACTCTGTTACCACTGTAATACCCTCGTAGGATATTTTCTCCGGATTTTTCCACAGAAATTTCAACACATAATTTGCATACAATTGTTTCAACTCATCCAGCACAGTGTACAGAAAAATATAAAAAAATACCTAGCTGAAATAGAGCTTCAGAAATAAGATATGATTATTGCTTTTGAATCTCAGAAGAACAACAACAAAATATCCAAATCATAGCCACAAAACTTACAGTAGATTTGGATAACCAGAAAGTATGAATTTGAAGCACAAAATGAGACACCTGCGTGATATCTCCAACAGACAATGGGTTTCCATCCACTGCGTCCAAGCCCGAGGGTTTCCGACCTCAAACCTACTGAAAGCTGAAGCTTCCCAATTTCTCTAAGAGAATAATCAAAACATAAACCAAGCATAATCCAAATGAATTTCTCTTTGTTCTTTTAAAGAGCAACCCTGTGACCCTTCGTTTTCCAACTCCTGTCTTTTTGTCCCTTTTCAAACCTCTTTTAAAACTAAAATGACTTTTTATTAATTTGCATTAAGCTCCAATAAAGTCTTTTTTAATATTTTGTGAAGTTGGCATTTAATTTCTAATGTCCCCAAAAAAGGGACATTACACAAACTCACACTTTGAAGCCTTAACATGCAAATCTTTTGCCTTTGTGATGCTCAAAACCTCATCAAGATGTCTCGAATGTTGCTCCCATGTCCCACTATATAAGTATGTCATCAAAAAACACCAAAAGAAATTTTTGCAAGTGTTTATTAAAAAATGTGATTTATATAGCATTTGAACTTGGTATGCATGTTGGTCAAGCCAAATGACATGACTAGAAACTCCTAATGTCCATAGTGACACCTGAACGTCATTTTTGTATATCTTACTCCCTCCCTCTAATTGATGGTACCTGAATCAAAGATCGATCCTCAAGAAATATACTGCCTCGTGTAGCTCATCTAGCAACTTATCAATCCTAGGTATTGGGTACCTATTTTTTGTTGCCTTTTTATATAGTGTACAATGGTCAATGTACATCCTTATGGTTCCATTATTCTTCGCTAATGCTTTGAAGAAGTGAAGGGAGTAGAGCTAGTTCTGATGTGTCCCAAATCTAAAAGCTCCTTGATTTCTTTTTCATTCTCCTTTTTGAATCTTTTAGGACGATGGTAAGGAGCTGTGATCATGGGCTTAGAACCCTCCCCTAGCTCAATAAAATGTTCAAAACCTCTATCTAGAGGCCTCATTGGTGGAATTTCACAGAAGACCAAGCTTTGTTTATCCAACATTGTTTGAATATCCACATGATACTGATCACTACTATTTGTAGGGGCCTTGGACGAAATCAAACACTATGTTTTCCATGCCACTTCACCATGTCTAAAAAACTCTGTATTCTCTTTGTTGATACAATCCTAGGGGCACCATTAGACATACTTCTCAAGCCAACCTTCTTACCATCCATTTTGAAATTCTACTCCATAGTCTAAAAATTCTGAGAATACCTCTCAAACGATTGAAACCATTAGATTCCCAATATAGCATTAGTACCCCTAAATCAACAACATATAAATCATCAGTGATAGCGTAATTTCCTAGAGTAATATTCAGCTGTGGGACCTATTGGGTAGAAGCCATGTTAAAACTATTTACCACCATAAAATTGAAACCCTCAAAGTCCTTTGTCTATATACTTCTCTTAAACACCATTGTTGTCTGTATACTAGTAGAGTCATATGCTGCCCTTGCAAAACTCCACGAACTTTGAAGGAATTAAATCTAGGGTTACCAAAAAGAGTAGCAATGGTCCCACCTTTCACCCCCTTAGGTGACTACTCGTCATCTCCCATAGGCATATCATCTATATCACTTTGTTCACTACCTTGAACTTCTACCTTTTCTTCCTCCTCACCATCACAAATTACCTCTATGTAATGCACCTTGCCCTTCTCAAAACACCTATGGCCCGATTCCCAAGGTTCTTTGCTGCTCAAACATAACTTGTTTCTACACAATTCATTTTGAACCTCATCATTCAAGTTCTTTTTAGGCCACTCCTAATGAAAATGTTTCTTATCTTTCTTATGATGGAAGGGCTTAGGCTGAAATTTGTTTTTAGGGGCTGAACTTTCCATGTTTCTATCCCTCTTGATGGCATCCTATAAGGAGATAGGATCAAATGCCTTGACCCAACCACAAAGTAGTTCCTACAAACCCTCGATAAAAGAAACTATCATGTTGTTCTCCAACACATCTATGACCGTAAGTGACGGTTTCTGGAATTCTGAAATATATGAATCAACTGTCCAACTTCTTTCAGCTGCACGGACTCCCTCAAATGCAGTTCTAGATCCTTCCTATCAAATCTATCAATCAATCTTTTTGTGAAGTCTGCAAGCAATTATGCTATCATGTCCGAATTTCACTAGCCCATGGTTTTCATCACTCATGAGCCTCTCCATTTAAATGAATGGTAGCATATTTGATTGCTTCTATTTCAGTCATAGGTTAAAGATAGAAAAAGTGTCTAATTTATATCACCATGCATGTGATGTACACTTGACCCATCATAATTGGGGATGGTTAACTTACCCATCTTGCACTGTAGATTTCTATTATTTCCTTGACCTCTTTCCCCTCTAGGTTTATTTTTGTATTTGATGCCACAGAAATCAGCCAAGGATATAGTTGCATGGAACTCATCACCAATGATTAGTAATCCCATAAATAATCACCCCATCCTTCACCACCTCCTTGCAATCTGTCTCGTTCTCTAGATTGTGCCTCCAAAAATTCAGGCATTAGAGGCCTAGGGGTGGTTCTAGTTGCAACCATGTAAGTGCTTATCAGAACATTAGTTGTTCCACCTTCACCATGGTTACCATTTTTCCCATTGTTTCCTAAGTAGCCGATCCTGGTTCTCGTTTGGATTCGGATTCGGATTCGGGTTCGGCGATTCAGCAAAAAAATTTTTGGGCCAGATCCTGGTTTTGCAAGTGTATATATAGACATTTTAGAAAAAAAATAAAAATAAAAATAAATATATATATATATATATTATAAATTTATATATGTGTGTATATTCATAGATTCTATATACGTAACATGTCAATGCTCATCCATCATTAGTTCAAAACTTAAAAGTTGAAACATATAATGATAATAATAAGAAGTTAGAAGTGTGATTCTCATATGACATAATGATAAAATGATAAATCCATAATTGTCAGTAGATGATTATATCATATTCATACTTTGCAAAAGTCTCAAAATGTCATTACATGCTGAAAATTTAAATCACAAGCCATATTTCATAGTTAAAAATTAAAACAGTAAACTTAATATCCAATTCCATATTCTTCTTCATCATCTTCATTGGAATCAAGGTCATCATTTGGTTCCTTTTCAACTTCATTTGAACCAACAGCCGTGGCGTTCGCCATGTCATGTGAATCAGTTGCCTCTTGATCATATACAGAGACATGGGAAAGTTGTGCAACCGTGGCCTGTAAATCAGAACACTCAGGGACTAGATCCCAATTCTTTGTCACACCCTCATTGTATCCCTCTTTCTTATGTGACAATAGGCGAAGGTTGTAGTGTATGTAGACCAAATCCTTCGCTTTTTTGGAACCCAAGCGAATGCGCTTAACCGAGTGGATGGAGTATGTACTCCAATTCCGCTTAGCTGAAGAAGAACTTGCAACCTGTTGAGTTAGCAAACAACATTTGCATTTAGTATTTAATTTCAATATGATAGCATCATGATTAAATGAAAATTCAAAATTGAAGAATGATTAAAAAAAAGATACA
>MU223226.1:4022060-4041655 GCA_018584345.1 Thuja plicata
TGTTTCAGCAACCTACAATGGCATAAAATTTATAACATACATGTCATATCAAGTTCATCTATAAAATTTAAAACTAAAAATAAAATATAAAAACAAAATCAAATTACCTTCAACAACTCCAATGAAGAGAAGGTCTTGAATATGGCTTGTGTCATGTGATGATTAGTCACAAACATTTGTATCTCCTTAGCCTCCGTGTAAATTTTATTGACCCATTCAATTTGAGTGCCAATCTTCTGCATGATTAAATTTAGTGAGTGGACTGTACATGGTGTCCAAAAGATGTGATTATATTTTGCCTCCACTATAGCCCCAACTGCCCTACAATTTTTAGCATTGTCCGTTATGACTTGGACAACATTTGTAGCCCCAACCATGTCAATTGATTCGATGAGGATATTGGCAATGAAACTTACATCTTTCACTTGCCCCTCACAATCCACTGCCTTCAAGAACATAGCCCCTTTAGGTGACACTGCTATAACATTGATCAAAGGCCTATTCTTGCAATCTTTCCATCCATCAGAAATGATGGACACACCTGTTTCCACCCATGTATCGTTGATCACTTTCAATTGTGTCTCTACCGAGGCTTTCTCCCTCGACAATAAGGTGGTTCGCACCTTTTCATACCCAACACAAACATAAGCAGCAGGTGCCTTGCAAAGGGTATTCACCATATCCCGCCAATAAGGTGATCTAACAAGGTTGAATGGAAGCCCATTCGCATGTAAACAACGACTAATACTTTCATCACAAAGATCTCTCATTTCATTTTTGAAGGCTATATCGAATGGGCCTCTTTGCCGTGGAACATTTTCTGGTTCAGAAGGTGGTGGTGTTGGAAAGAAAGGATGTGCACCAGGAGATTTTACCAAGCCACTAGGAGGCTTCCTCGAGCTTGTCAGGGCATAGGATGGAGCACTCGTTGTCTTTCCTCTGTTGGTTCTCCTATTGGCTTCTTCTTGTTCTCTATCATATTGCAAGATGAAATGAGTTGGCAGCCCGTTCCCATCTTTCCCCTTACATGGTTTCATTCCTTTTCCAGCACTAGGAATGAAGTGAGGTTTCACTCGATAGTATGAGTTGGAGTACTCTATGTTGCAATGGTTGCACCGCCAAACAAAACCCCCTCCACCAGACACTTGCCTAATCATTGTTGTGTAACGCCAAAGCGGTGAACCTGCATTAATTTTAAAAGGGCTTGCCCCAGCAATTGTACTAGAGCTTCCACTTCCACATCCACTTCCAGCCATTCTGTCTAACTCTGAATAATGAACCTAAATGGAAAAGAAAACACTACACATTATTGCAAAATAAATATTTGAAAAAATTGGCATTATAACCCCTTAATATGCATACAATGTATAAAAAATATTTAAAACTTCTTTCAAAGCTTTAAAAAAGCTTGTTAAAAAAATTGAAATTTTTAAAAAAATCTTGAAAAATTCAATAAAAACTTGAACAAAATGAAGATTCACTTACCTTTGCCCACTAAATCTGAATTCTCCAACGATTCGTAAGTCTATGATGTGGATATTAGTCCTCCAAAACATTTGCATTCGAAGAGAAATGTTACAGCTGTAGAACAAAACCAAAATGGTGAAAAATGCTTGAGAGATGAATGAATGACCATCAAATGACTTTAGGCAACCATAAAGAGTTGAATTAGGGTTTAGAAGGGTCAAATTAGGTTTAGTTTGACTTTATTTTTAAAAAAAAATTAAAAGAAATTCAAAGTGGGCCCATTTTTCGACGCCCAGAATCTTGGATTCCCGCAGATCCTTCTGGATCCTGCGGATCCTCCCGGATTCCGCCCAGATTCCGATAGGGTTCCGGAATGGAATCTGGATTACTGAGGAATCCATAGGGAATCCAGATTCCATTCCGGAACCCTGTCGGAATCCAAGCAGAATCCGGGCGGAATCCGGATCCGAATTGCACCAGAACCAGGATTCGGGCCTGGGCAGAGGAATTTGGTATCTTAGATTGTTTCCATTATTGTTACCATTGTTTCCATGAGCATTCTAGTTATTATCTAAGTTACCACATTCGCTCCTGGCATGTGGAATTCGGGAGTCAGTTTGGCTGAAAGTTTGGTCTGATTCACATTCGCCCAAAAGTCCGCCGTAGAGCTAGAAATTTGTCGGAAAGTCTTGCAGAAGGACTCAGGTGGAATTTTGGGCGAATTTTGAAGACTTCTTATTTCAACGCAAGAACCCGGAACGACTTTCAAAGAAGTGATGATATCCACGAGGGCAATGTGTGATGCGGCTCGTTGAAATACTTCTTTCAACAATTTCCAGATGTCTCTGTTCTTGACTATGAAAGTGAATCAGATGGAAGCTTAGGTTTGAGGAGGCCAAAGAGTTACACCAATGCTAGTGGCAAGCCATTCTGATATAATAATTACATGTAATATTTATCCCGACATACATGTATTCTAAAATTCAACCTTGCTACGTATTATCATCAATAGAGTTTCCGAATTGGGTGAAGGAAAATGGGTATGGATGGGCGTCTTCGTTGAAGCTTCCCATTGGCCTCAGTCACATTTCGTAAGTATTTCCACGCATAATAGCGAATGGAAGAGAGTAAAAGTGGAAGCGGCATGGTTTATATTTAAATCTTTATATTAAAAATGTCATTATTTAATATTAAAAATATTAAATAATAGTAATACCATTATGATGGGCAGGCTTTCTGTCAGCTTTGGAAAAGGTAATTGTAAATCTTTATATTAAAAATACCATTATTTATGTTTATATTTTATTTAACTGTATATATTTATGAGTGGTAATTTTTCAAAGGTGCATGATTTTATAAATATTGGTACTTTTGAAAGGCGAATGAAGTTAATCTATTCTTGGAAAAATAGAATTATAGTAAGAAATTTTCGTGTATGATGCAAGAAAAGGAATATATTCAAGCTTTGTATGAATGTATCCAACAAATTAACCATGTTAAGTAATTAAATATCCTAGGCACAACTACCAAGCCTCCAAGGTAGGATTAAGTCAATGGATCTAATCGCAATTCCACAAACAGCTAAGAGCGGAATATTAATTGATTGGAAAATAATTGAAGAAAAGGGAATCGATGTTTTTTCTATGAAAATTGATCACACTATTGTCAAATTTGTTTAGAAACAAAAGGATTGTTTTCAAGCTTTTTATGAATGTCTCCAATAATAAAATGACCATGCTAAGTTATTAATTTAGGCACAACTGTCAAAACCTTCAGAGAAGAATTAAAGCATTGGATCGAATTGTAGTTCTACAAAGAGCTAAATATTCAATCCTTTATGGATGTCTTCAACATCAAAACAACCATGTTAATTTGCTAATAATCATTGGCATAACTGCCAAAGCCTCCAAAGCAGGATGAGCAATGGAGCGAATCACCATTCCACAAAGAGCTAAAAGAACTCTGTTAAAGGAAATTTACTAATTAAAGTAGTGACTAAGCACCAAATGTCACACTGTACAACACATCCATACAAAAATTTTGTTAAGTATTATTTCAAGTTAATTTCTCAATTTTCCTCATGTTTTGAGCCATAGGTGAACCATTTTTTCCTTTGGTCATGAAAGTTGTTTCCATCAATTCAAGTCAATCTATTTGCAAGGATCAATGAAGAGATTTTTCCAACACATCAGACAAGGTAAAGATCAAGACTTGAGTTAACATGGATAGGAAAAATGTTATTGTAAGAACTTGCAAATAGCAATGAACCAAGGATCTAGAGGTCAAAGAAAAGCAGAAAGACGAGAGATGATATGAACAAGAGTAAACTGTATTCTCATTAATGATGCAATATGAAAATAAGAGATATTGGAAATAGATACAATATAGAAGTGTCTTCTTATATAGGCAATACAATAAGAGACAATGATAAGAAGTAGATAAGTTATCACCTACACAAGCTGAAATCACATGTCCACCAAAGGTGGATAATCCTTCATTATGCAATGAAGTATGTGCAACATGTGGAGGATGATAATGTGATAAGAGCACTAAAGGTGGATCTCACACATAAAGTGGAATGTGATAACAACTATCACCACCTGAAGTGGAATTTCTCCTAAACTATGTGCCAAATAAGGTGCAAACTCCTAGGTGTCTCCCATGCAAACTACTATACAATGCATTATCCTAAGTAAGCTTAAGTAAAGTGTAATTAGTGAATATTTAATTACACTAACAGTTATGTCATGGAAATTCAACTCATAGGAGCATGTCAATGGACTTAGTCATTCGAATTTGATGAAAAAGGAGATGGGAAAGTCACATTATGGCTTCTAGAGAATGCCTAGACAAAGGGGGGCCCTTGTGATGTTTTCAAGTCACCAAGGTGCAGAGGTTATCTAGGTGCATGCTTATGAGGAGAAAGGAAATTCTTGAGTGATTTCATGTGGAATAAATTATTAGAAGGTCAAGATGAGTTCTTTTAGGTATGAAAAATGCCTCAAGATGTCAAAGACAAATTTTTAGTCACTTAAATGAAAAGTGGAAGGCTTATAGGTAGTCAACTTCAAATTAGACCAAAAGTAAACTTTACATGAAAAGGTATGTAATTTGTCCAATGTCCATGGCAAATTAGAACATAAAGTAAACTTTGAGTGAAAATTAGAACAAAAGCTTTGAGTAAAAGTGTTAACATGAAATCAGAACACAAAGTGAACTCTAAGTGAAAATGTGACTTTAGTGAAAATGTCAACATGAAATTAGAACAAAAGTGAGGTTTTTGGTCCAAAAGGTACATAAGTGACAAAGTGTGCCCTGCCCTTTGTGACTTAAATATCTACTTTAAAACATGAAAAAAGATGAAGGATAAAACCTATGCTTCATGGGGAAGACAACATTTTTTATCCAAAAATATGAAAACTTGCACTAATACCCCAAAAAGTGCACCTAGAGAGAGAGTCAATGATATGAACTTCAAATTAGAAGGAAAAAGTGCAAATGAGTCCAAAAGGTAAGCATAGAGAGAGAAAATCAATTGAGCAAACAAGCATGTCAAAGGGTGCTTAAGTGATGTGCACACTTTTTAATAAATGTCAATTGAAAACATAGAAATGTGCTCATTGTTCTGTTTCACTCAAGTCGAAAAATAAACTTCAAATTAGAATTAAAAAATGCACATGGACTCAAGAAGCATTCTCTTTCATGTAATAAGCCAAGTTTTACATTCAAAACACAAAAAGATGTCATTGAAGAAAGTTTCCTGGTGGGTAGTTCCTCATTTGCAAGTTTTCTCATTTGTCTCTAAGAATCAACACGTTTCCAATCATCCAACACCTACAGCAGAGTTTCATAACACCATTCTCATGCATTTGATGTATGGTAGTGAGGGTTCAGAAGGCAAACATTGAAAATTTATCTACTTCATTCTATATTCAAAGTGCTTCAAGGTTGATGGTATGATCATTTGACATCAAAGATCATGTGAAGTGTTTATCAAGCAGAGACAGTTGGACTGTCGATTTTTCATCTTCAATCTCTAGGGTTTTCAGATTCAAGACATCAAATGGTTTGCTGAGTTGTTAATTGCAAGTTTCTTCAAAAGATTTTCCATGGCTGTAATGTGGAAGCTACATTCACTGCAAGCGACCAACTATTAGACTGACAATTTTTTGTTTGCACTGCTTCAAGCCACAGTTATTTTTAGCAATTACTACTTTTGTTGGAACAACTATTTTGAGATAATCTTATAGAGAATATATATAGACATTCTACTTTTGGATGGCCTTCTAGAAAGTCTAATTATAGAAATATATCTGTTTTGACTAGATATCAATTTGAAGATTTATTTTTTTAGTTGATGTATTTGGAGACATTTGTACATTGAGATTCCTTTAATTGCAAGAAAAATATTCTTAGGATGGAAACTCTAGCTTATTGTTATTATTTTTCATTGCATAACTTTTTGAACAGTTAGTAATGATCACTGTAGACATTTAGATTGGACGGAATAGAACTTTTATGTGTAGTTGCTGCTAAAATTGTCTTTCAAAGCTACTTATATAACTTTTGTAATCTCGTGAATTGATAGTGTTTGATATTTGTTGTATGCATTGTATTGCAACATTTATTGATTTGTACCTTGTGGCTTTGTATACAAATCTATATTCAATTACTACTATCTTGTATGTTCAAGCCAATTCAATCTTTGTGTCATAGTTGATTTTTAATCTCTTCTCTTAGCTAAAAAGAGTGAGTTTCTATTAACCATTTAGGTTGTTTGTTATAAAATAACTGAATTCAATCTTTGTGTCATAGTTGATTTTTAATCTCCTCTTAGCTAAAAAGAGTGAGTTTCTATTAACCATTTAGGTTGTTTGTTATAAAATAAATGAATTAGTAGTACCTCATGTAGAGTGTTGATAAACCTTGTGTCTGTAAGGAAGCAAGGTGTGTGGAATACACTTCCTACACTAATCATAAGGGGAAGAGTGCAAATAAATTTGAAATCTGATCTAACTTATTATAGTAATTAGAGAAATACATAGAAAACTGAAACAATTATGAAACCAAAACACAAATTACACGGGGAAACCCATTTTGGGAGAAAAATCCCAAACTCCAAAACCCACACAATGTGTTACGAATTTGGTGAGGAATTACAACACTTGCAATACAAGTCTTCATAAAAGTTTAATATCAACAATCTTCAAGGAATAATTTGGGTAGCATTTTGGTAGCATCTGTGTACCTACAAACTCAACATAATAAACCACTATCTTACAACCACAATATATTGGCAAGTACAATACATGATACCATTAATGGTGTTGTAAACGAAGTGTTAATTCCATCGCCCAAAATTAGGTGCCAAAAATGGCCATATAGACCAAAAATAGGTCCTAAAATTTGGAGGCACAAATTTTCACACTCTTCACACATGTGAAACCTCCAAGAATAGTATGTGATTCCCACCTTGGCCATAACTCATCGTAAGTAATCTCAACCAACATGACATTCACGTCTTCTTGTCACTAATTTTTGCTTGACCAAAATCAGAGATAACCCTGCAAACATTTGGCATTAAAAACACATTTGGAGGTGTTAGATTCTTATTTTTAGGCGCTTTTCATCATCAAATTAGTTGTCGACTAACTCTGCATCCTTGCTCCTCATTTTATCAAAGTTTGTTGCCTTAAAAGTTAGTTTTTAGTGCAAAATCGGGTTTTGAGACCCCTACAACATGTTAATTATAAAACAAGCAGAGACAACATATTTAACAACAGAAAGAAAAATAGAAACAAACACAACACAACACAGAACACAAATTACGTGGTTCACCATTAATTGGCTACATCCATGGGAAAGTAGGGAACTATTCCATTAATCATTATCACTAATACACTACTCCATGCATGGACTTGTAATATCCCCGTCAAAATAAATAATAATAATTGTATTTGGGTTCCGATTGATTTAGCTTATCTCAGGCCCATCTTTTATTTTAGCGTAGGTGTAGGTGTTGTTGTGTCGGTTTTATTTGTACACCTCGCGAGTTGTTCGACGGGTATTTATGACCGGCGTGTAGGATGTATTTCTCATGTTTTGGAGTTTTGGATACTTCATTTGTGATTGCGAATTCCTGTTGGGATTCAGCTGTCTGCCATTCCGGAGGTGGAAGACCCTCCCTATTTGGTATTTGCAGTTTCGGTGGGATTCAACCCTCACCCTACTCTGCTTGTTCTCTTGTGTGGATCTGGCAAATCTGAAGTGTTATCAATTAATATTACCATCCCTCTTTGCAATTGTTTGTTTGATCTATCATTGTGGAGTGTATTAGTTACCATACGGACTTTCTCTATGTATCTCACTCTACCGTACGATCTCTCAACTTCTCAGTCCCTATCGTACGAACTCAAAATCTTGACCATCACCAGGAATTGTCTTATACAACGTACAGAGTGGTTTGGGGACATTATAGTGGTATCAGAGCTGGTGATCTTGCTAGCCTGTTGGGTAGTGAATGTAGAAAGAGTTTCGCATATATGCCAGAAGGAGGTACCATTCTCTCGATAGAATGGGGAGCCACAGGATCCGACTGCTGCAGTTATGGAATTATTGAGGGAGTTAACACGAAGTCAAGCTCAACCCAATGATACCATGATTAGAGGGCAAGAACAACGACTTATGGAAGAGACTTTGCAGAAATTAAGTGACGGAAGGATGAATGGGGAACAAAATGGACATGGCGGCGATAACTCAGTCACAGGGAGAGCAAACTCTCATACACACCCTCGACCGTCTATGCCGACATTTCCACCAAGAAATGAAGCATCTCGAAGTGAACTAGAGCCCACCTTCACGAAAATACAGGATCAACTAATGCAGGATTGGAGGAACGCGAATCTCAAGGGTGACATGTCCTTCAGAGATTACGTTGAACTGCAAATGAAATACCCAAAAGGCAGTGGTCGCGGCTATTACAACGATGGTCTTCGACGAAAGATAGTCAAGGTAAATCTATCATCTTTTGAGGGAGTCAGATCAACAACTGCGCGGGAATGGGTACAGAAGACAGACACATACTTTCAGCTTAACCCAATGCCGAAGGAGGAGGCAATCAAGTTTGCAGCACTCCACCTGGAAGGGATCGTGCAGGAATGGTGGCATCATGGTATGGTAACCCTCGGTCATGATCAAATAACGTCATACGCCGAGTTCAGGAGGTTGATAGACCGCTTCGACGGGAAAGATCCAGAACTTAATTTCAAGGAGCTCGCTCAACTAAAGCAGTCCGGGTTAGTTGACCACTACATTGCTGAATTCCAAAGGCTATCCGTGCTGGTGACAAATATCTCAGAAAGATGCTTGATTGTGTTGTTCGTGGATGGACTGATGGAACCTCTCCGAGGTTGGATAAAAGGATTCAACCCCATCACGCTCACAGAAGCAATAAAAAAGGCATGCGATATGGCGACTTATTCCTCTTCCTCTAGGAATTATTCACACCCCAAGCCACCACTTGCTCCGAAGGAAAGAGACAACAGACCCCTGCCGAAGAAGCCATTGTTGGATGAGGCTTCTAGATAGGATCTGAGAAGGAAACTATGTTTCAATTGTAAGGATTCGTGGGAACCAAGGCACCGATGTCTGGGCAAAGGAAAAATCCACTACATTGAGGTGATGTCTCAAGGAGAAGAAGACCAAGAAGAACCCGAAGCCGAAGGGGACGGACAACAAGATTCTGACCATGCGGAGAAGATCGCCACACTGGTTTGTAGCGAAGGTGTCATTGCGGCACTTGCTGGCACCCCGAGGTGTACCGTGTTTCGCGTACAGGGCATGCTCCAAGGACAGCGGGTTGTGGTAATGCTCGACAGTGGGGCCACGCTCAACTTTATTAACTCATCACTGGTCAACAGAAGAGATCTGCGTACAGAGGCACATCAAGGGTTTGAAGTCAAGGTGGCGGGACGAAACCTCTTGTCGTGTACCCATTTGGTTCTGCAATTGAGCATCACCATGGGGAACCACACAGTAACAGATGATTCCTTCGTGGTAGATTTGGATGACATGGAGGTTATACTAGGCATTCAATGGATGGAAACTCTGGATGAATACACACAGAGTTTCAAGAGAATGGAGTTTTCTTTCGAGGTGGATGGAAAGAAGATGGTACTGAGGGGGATGTCTAATGGCGGTCCGAAGGAAATCTCGACACCACGAATGGAAGCCATTTTTAGACACGATGACGTCCTCTAGGCTGCACATTGTTTGGTTTCAACCATCCCTCTGAAGGGCCAATAGGCATACTACCATGACGATGAACTCCAAACAGTTTTGGATAGACACAGTTTGGTCTTCGTCAACATTCCACCGGGCATACCCTTGCACCGTGGTTTTCAGCACACCATTGAGTTGTAAGAGGGAGCCAAGCCAGTCATCACCACTCCATACCGCCATCCTAAAAGATTTAAGGATGAGATTGAAAAGACAATCCAGGAACTGCTCGACAAGGGATGGATCAAGCCCAGTTTTAGTCCGTTTGCATCATCAGTGGTGTTGGTAAAAAAGAAAGATTTTACCATGTGCATGTGTGTGGAATATCGTACGTTGAATAAAAAGACTAAAAAATAGGTACCCTATTCCGAGGATCGACGAGCTACTGGATGAGTCGCACGGTGTCGTCTATTTTTCCAAAATAGACTTCTGCTCAGGCTACCACTAGATCCACATGAGGGAACAAGATGTGGAGAAGACAACTTTCCGTTGTCACTACGGACACTGAGTTTCAGGTCATGCCATTCGTTTTGACTAACGCACCCGCTACTTTCCAATCCTATATGAACCACATTTTCAGCAAACAACTGCGAAAGTTCCTGTTGGTATTCTTTGACGACATACTCATCTACAAAAAGACATGGGAGGAACATATTAGGCATTTGGACGAAGTCCTGGGAATCATGAAATCACTATATCTAGGACAGATTATCAGTGGTCAAGGTGTTCAAGTGCATCAAGAAAAGATCCAAGCCATTTTGGATTGACCGCCTCTGACTACTCTCGCAAAGTTGCGCAAGCTCTTTGGATTGTGCAGTTACTACAGAAGGTTCGTGAAGGGTTTTTCCCAACTTGCCGCACCCTTGACCGACTTAACAAAGAAAGGATCTTTCCAATGGAATGAATAGGCACAATGTACCTTCGACAATTTAAAAGAAACCATGAGTTCCTGTCTGTTCCTCGCATTACCAGATTTCACTCGGCCCTTCATCGTAGAATGCGACGCATCGAGAAAAGGCATCGGGGCTGTACTCATGCAGGACCGTCATCCGATTGCATTCGAGAGTCAGAAACACTCGAGAGTGGAGAAGTTGTATTCCATCTACGAAAAAGAAATGCTCGCCATCATGCACGCCCTGGCGAAGTTCAGACAGTACCTCGTGGGATCTAAGTTCGTCATCTGTACAGACCACAACAGCCTAAGGTATTTCTTGGAATAGGAGCTGAACGAAAGGCAACAAAAGTGGGTGAGAAAAATCTAGGCATTTGACTTCGATATTGAGTATGTCAAAGGGAAGAATAATGTTGTGGCTGACGCTTTATCAAGAAATCCCGCCATATGCTCGTTGTCTTAGATTTCGGCGGATTGGAAGGCATACCTGTTGGTTGAATATTCTAAAAACCCTTTTGCATGTCAATTGATGGATGGTGAAGTGCATGATGACAGATACAAGGTGGTCGACGAGATCATTTATTATAAGGACAGGATTTATTTAGTGCCCGAATCCAGGATGAAAGAGAATTTTAAAGGAGATCCACGACTCACCCTTGGTCGGGCATCTAGGGTACCTAAAAACCTATAGACAAATCAGAGAAATATTCTCCTGGAAGGGTCTCAAGAACGATGTCCTACAATATGTTCGGGATTGTGCTACCTATCAGCAGAACAAATCCAAGCACACACTACCAGCTGGTCTACTACAACCATTACCGATACCTAAGCAAAAGTGGGATAGCATCTCGATGGACTTCATCTCAGGGCTTCCCTAGGTGCAAGGGAAGGATTGTATCTTCGTGGTGGTCGATTGGATGACTAAATATGCACACTTCTTCGCCATTTTCGTAGGATATCAGGCCACACAAGTAGAGGATTTGTTTTTTCGTGAGGTGTTTCGCCTGCATGGTCTCCCTTGAAACATCGTCAGCGATAGGGATAGCCACTTTCTTAGCATCTTTTGGACAAAACTATTTCGGCTTGCAGGAACGGAGTTGTCACCGAGCACCAGTTATCACCCACAGACTGATGGTCAGAGACCGAGATCGTGAAGAAATGGCTGGAAGGCTACCTCAGGAACTATGTTTCGGCACAACAGAAGACATGGGTTAAGTGCTTACATTTGGGTGAACACTGCTACAATACCACGTACCACATGTCGATTGGAATGGTGGCCTTCAAAGCACTGCACAACTATGAGCCATCATCATTTGTTGATATGGCACTGGGCGATAGTCGCGCGCCGAGGGCCAAGGATTGGTTACAAGAAGGGTTGGACATTTTGAAGTCTCTCAAGGAAAATCTTCAAAGGACTCAGAACCAGCAGAATATGTATGCTGACAGACACCGAATAGAGAGAAGTTTTGAAGTTGGGGATCTAGTGTACCTCTGGGTTCAACTGTACAAACAATCTCCTTGAAGACATGTGGCAAGGACAAGCTGAAGCCACATTTCTATGGACCCTACAAGGTGGTGCGGAGAGTAGGTGAAGTCGCCTATGAATTGGACCTGTCGGAAGGTAGTCGAATCCACAATGTCTTTCATGTTTCTTGCCTAAAGAAAGTTGTGGGTCAACACATCATGGTCTCAACAGATCTGCCACCCCTTGACGAAGGAGGGAAGTTAGTGTTAGAGCCAGTCGAGATCATCGAGATTCGGGAGAAAAGGCTGAGGACACGCACAGTCAAAGAATTTCTTGTACGCTGGAAGGATCTACCACTAGAAGACGCCACCTGGGAAGGCGAGCAGATTTTGGAAAATCCCAGATTGCGATTGGTTGAGGACAAGCAATATTAGGGACAGGAGGACTATAATATCCCCATCATTAAATAAATAATAATAATTGTATTTGGGTTCTGATTGGTTTAGTTTATCTCGGGCCCATCTTTTATTTTAGCGTAGGTGTAGGTGTTGCCGTGTCGGCTTTATTTGTACACCTTGGGAGTTGTCCGACGAGTATTTATGACCGGCGTGTAGGATGTATTTCTCATGTTTTGGAGTTTTGGATATTTTATTTGTAATTGCGAATTCCTGTTGGGATTCAGTTGTCTGCCATTTTGGAGGTGGAAGACCCTCCCTATTTGGTGTTTGCAGTTTCGGTGGGATTCAACCCTCACCCTACTCTGCTTGTTCTCTTGTGTGGATCTGGCAAATCTGAAGTGTTATCAATTAATATTACCATCCCTATTTGAAAATGTTTGTTTGATCTATCATCGTGGAGTGTATTAATTTCATCACTTTAGACTGACCCAAAGGTACATTGTACAGATCATATGGACGTCCTCTGACTGCACAAGCAACTTACTCCGGGCATCCTAGCCCTACCGTACGGCCTCCCTGCCATAACCGTACGACCCCCTCTGCCATATTGTACGGCCTCTCAACCTATACCGTATGGTCTCTCAGCCCTACCATACAGCCTCCCAGCCCTACTGTACAGACTTTCTCTGTGTATCTCAGCTCTATCATACGGTCTCTCAGCTTCTCAGTCCCTACTGTACGGACTCAAAATCTTGACCATCACCGAGAATTGTCTTATACCACGTATAGAGTGGTTTGGAGACATTACAGGACTGTACACATGCATTTATACAATCATATTCAACTATCAAGTGAAGAGTCGGAGAATGCGCATAGTCGTGACCATTGGACTTCACATTTCCAACAATCTCCCACTTGAAGTCCAACCGACACATCCATGCGCTGCAACAGTCCCTGCATTTCCATTTTTTTACATCACAACCAGGTCCATTGAAGATTTCAACTTTGCTAAACTTTGTTCTCGAACACACCGAATCAATCTTCTCCAAATTCGATCAAACAATAAAATCTAACAAAACTCTTGCATTCTACAAGACCTCATCTTCATTTGTAGCTCCATTGTATTCTGCATAGTTTTCGAGTTCATTGGGAAATCCCAGATCTCCAACCGTGTCAGCATATATTACACTTACACCACGTCCAACAACCATTGTCTAGATGTGTCCCTTTGGATTTAGGATAGAAAACTTCAATGAGGAACTTACTTTTTTATCCTTGGAATGTATTGCACTCTCCGAGGGTCTCGTTACCCTACCAAAAGGCATTATAAATTCAGTATTTCCCCATTTTTTAAGTTCTTAAAAGTGGTTGTATCGTCTAGTTCTCACATGTCCAGAGAGTAAGCCTCTCCATTAACCAGCGTGAAAGAATTCATTTCCAGAAAAGTGAAGTCCAAATCTAGAAATACATCGAACAACCTTCTTATAAAAGCCTCAAAATTTCTTTGGATTTCTAATGGAAGGGTTGCAATCAAGGGTGCACATGATTCTGATGTCTTGAACATCCAATTTTGTTTCCCACTCAGACCACCATCCACCTTCGTTTCTGCTTTCTCTAAATTATTTAACTGCTCAAGTGGCTTCGAACCAGTGTAACACCGGCGTGGGGGTACGTTGGGACGCCAGGACGAGTTTCGGGTACAGGAAAAAAAGGGCCTCAATTTTGGTACAGTTGGGGGACGGCGGGTGGACAACGACAGGGGGGTGGGGGGGAGGGGACAGGGGTGTTGCATTCTATACATATAGAACTTGAAATGCTAATTATGAAATGATGATTCAATATAACATACCAAATTGGTTCTTGGAATCTTGAAATACTTGAACATAGAAAATTTGCAACACGAATCAGAACCATTGAACATTCAACATAGTAACATAGATGATAGTAACATACATACTCATAGTAACATAATGATAATCATAAAATTATATTAGTTCTATGATTCTATCAAAGATTCAAAATTCATTGTTCAAATATGAAATATCATAAAGATGATCATGATTACAATTGGTAGCATGATATGAATCATGATTGATATCAAAATGAGTACAAAATCATGTCAAAATGTAAGGAAGGGAGGCCTCTAATCATCCCCCAAGACAAATTCCTCGTCACTAGAACTACTCGACTCCTCATGGTCAAGTTCCGCCAGAGGAACACCAACTAGCCCTACATCGCCTTCTACTGCAATCTTGTCCTCATCAATCTGAGATGGATCCTCTGGCTCTACATCCCATCGTGTTGTTGGGCTTTCTTTGTATACGTGTGTCTTGCAATCTACGATACACAAGACACTGTGTACAACAACTAGCTTCTCCACTCTCTTAGAGGTAAGTTTGTTCCTCTTAAAAGAGTGGATGAAGCTATAAGTAGACCAGTTCCTCTCTGCAGCGGAGGAACTAGAAACCTGAGTAGCAAACAAATGGTCCTTGTGAGAAAATCAGAAAAGTAAAACTCTTAAGCTCACTTAAAAATTTAAAATTTAAAAACTTGAATAGGTTCTAAAGATGAGGAACTACAAACTTGAATAGGTTCTATACTAATCTTAGACTTTTGTGATCCATGACATTTCCACCACAAAATTGGATGCTTCTATGTCATAGTTCTGATGTCCATCTTTCCCAAATCTGTGTAACCTGGAACATAATAAGTTGTAACATAATGTCATAAACATACCCAATAGTAAAACTAAAGTTGCTAAACTCTAGATAGTAAATAACGAATATTGAATTAGCAATTACCTGTAAGAGTGGCAAATTCCATCCACTCAGAGTGAATCTCAGCAGCAGTATCACCATCATACATCTTACCAATGCACCTAAAGAACCTAGTCTTCACCTCATCATCCGGAAGTGGTGTAACTCTACCAGGCCTAGGCATGTACCACTTAGGATTCAATGCATAGGCAACCATGTGCAAAGGAGTGTTCAGCTTTTCCCATTTGCGGTGAATGATAGGCTGAATGTGCTCATTGTAGAATGCGAAAGTGGGCTCCCTCTCACACACAGCAGCCCTCATCTAGCCAAGCATGGAATTGATGCACTCATAAACCTCTCCAAGGGTAGGTGCATCCCCATCACCTTATCTGATCACCTAGAAAAATGGAGTAATGATGGAGATTATATTTTGCATCATTCCAAAACTAATCACCCTTCACTATCTCCTTCACTCTCTTACCTTACTCTGATTAGGACTTAGCCCACTGATTCCATTCTTGTCTCATAACTATGAGTTGCAATGGCTCTTGTAACTCAACCATTCTCTCCAAGAGAATGTAATATGATGCATATCTAGTCTCAACTGGTTTCAAGAACTCCTTCACGAAGCTCCTGAAGAGTGCATGTGAACTGTGGTGATTGCAGATAAACATCTGCACATCTCTCGCATCATTAACCACTCCTTTAATCCAGTCAATCTTCCCCATGTCCTTGTGTGCATTGTTCATGGCATGCACACAACATGGAGTCCACCAAATATGTCTATAGGCTGCCTCAACAAGACTCCCTGCAGCTTTGCACACATGTGTTGCATCTGTCACTACTTGGACCACATTTTGTGGCCCAACCTCCTCAATGGCCTCCCTAAGGACGTGAAACTAAAAATTAGCATCTTTGCGATGCCCTAAACAATCAACTGCTCCCAGAAAGTATGGGCCCTTAGTGCATGTGACCATGATGTTGATGAGTGGACGATGTCTAATGTCTATCCACCCATCCATAATTATGCTGCAACCCGACTCCATCCAGCATGCCTTCACCTGCTCCATCAAAACCCCAATCTTGTTATACTGCCTATCCAAGATCGTGGTCCTCAATTTGTGCTCACCTGGTGGCACAAATTATGGCCCTCCCTCCTTCGCCACCAAGGACATCATCTCCTTATAATAAGGAGATTGAGCTACATGCAATGGTATGTCATTGGCAAAGAAGAATGTACCAGTGGCATCGTCTATCTGATACTTCATGTGCACATTAAACAAATCAACAATGGGATTACTAGAACTTCTTGCCTTGCGTTTCTCCTTTCTGCTCTCCCCTGCTAAACTCTGAATGGATGAAGCTCTGGAAGTTGATTCTGACGTAGTTCCAACTCTTTGATGCAAGATACACGTAGAAGTATCTCGCTGCCCCTATAACTACTGAATCGCTTGAACATGTTGCCTAGCAGCCAAACACTTAGGCACTGGAACTGCAATATCATTAGGAATGCCCCACAGATTGTTTATTTCAATTCTAAATTTGACATTTTCAGCATCTAATAGGAATCTGTATGAACTCCCACCATATCCAGTCCAAAAGAGGTGTGAATTAACTCTAGTAATGCTCCCAAACCATTCTGTGCCACAAAAATTACATTTCCATCTTCTCGTGCCACCACTTGTATTCGTTGGGGGTGAAAGTCTTATTGCAAATTGTTTTATAGGAGAGTTTGAATCACAAGGACCCCTAGCAAATGGTGTCAAAATCTGAGGGGCAATCAATAGAAGGTGTTCCTGGTGCAACATAAGTAGATTGGGCTTCTGGATCAACCACATGGTCACTTTCCTCATGCTCACGCCCATACTCTGATAAACTTGCACCCTTAGAATTCAATTCCATGTCTTCACTAGAGGCCATTTAGACGCTGCATTTCAAAAAATGATAAATTTCAGCCTAGTTAGTAATTTAAAAAATTAAAATAAATTGTTAATTTTTAAATAACTAGTTTGAAATTTCAGCCTAGTTAGTAATTTAAAAAATAAAAATAAATTGTTAATTTTTAAATAACTAGTTTGAAGTTTCAGCCTAGTTTAGAAATTGAAATACGTTTCAACCTAAATAACAAAAAATTTAAAATAACATTGTAACAATGCATTCAAAATTTGAAATTTCAAACATTTAGATTTTTTTTTAAAACCAACAATGCATTCAAAGAATCAAAGTTCAAACAAGTTACAAAAATAAAAATACTTTCAACAAGTTACAAGAATGAAGAATTTGAAACAATGCATTCAAGTTTTCAACAGTTAGTTTTAAAAAAAATAAAATGAAAATCTGAAAATAAAACAAAGAAAATTGTAAAAACCCTACCTTGTGCTTGATGAATCTTGATCTTCTTGCTCCTCTTGATCTTGCAATCACTTGCAAAATTACTCTCCAGTCATTCTTTGAACTCTTTTTCACTCCTTCCTCTCAGTTGTTGCAAAAATATGAATGCCAAATGAAATATATGGGCCTTATGAAGGCTTAGAGGGCCCTATATGGGATCCACATCATTTTAGGGTTTCTTAGGAACCAATTAGAAAAATAAAAAAATATTAAAAAACTTTAAAAAATTTGACTTTTTAAAGCCCGCAGGCGGCTGCATCCCGGGGACAGTCGAGGAACTTTTGGAAGTACCCACGTACTGTCTCGGAGTACCCAAGTATTGGAGTACCCGAGTATCATGGGGACGGGTGTGGCTGTGATACAGCGGTGCTTGAGCGGCAGTGGGGTACTCCAATATGTAGATTACCCGTCCAGGGGACGTCCCGATACCAAGTACTCCGGGGTTTTAAGCCGGGTGCATGTCCCCGGGCTACACTGCTTTGAACTCTTCTGTTGTCTCTTTGTCAAACCATTGTTCTGCTGAACATCTCTTTTTGTTGTACTTTTCTGCTCAGCCTCTACTGGCTTGATGGTCTCTAATTTAATCTGCTGCGACCTCACTTTGTCTATAGTTGATCATCATCTTTTGCAACCTCTAAAGCTTTCTTCTCATCCTTCACCTTCTGTGAACTTTCCATCTCAAACTTTTCTTTCTGTACGCATTGCTCCTCTGATTTTACAATTTTTTGCTTGGAATCTACAATCTCTTCTTTTTTCAGCCCTTCATCTTTCATTGACCAGAAGCCTGTAGCATTTAAGACCTCAGTGACATCGCCATTTTTCGGTGCCCCGCCAGCATCCTCTTCTACTGTCATACCATCACCACTCTTTAGTGTCACAAGTTCATTGTTGCTCAAACCATTTATACATGCTGCAGCTGCATCAAGAGTTGAAAAAGACACAAACTTAGCATCCTTCTATTCAGTTGTATCCTCCTCATTTTTCCAGCTATCCATCCCACCCTTGTTCGCATTATCTTCATTTTGCAGCGATGAAGCTTCTTTGGTACCTCTCAACCGGTCCCATCGAACATTGGTGTCTTCACTTTCTTCATCCCACCAATGTACACAATGCTTTGTTTCAGCTTTCACAGGAGTGTAGAGATACTTCATATGACACCCATGAATTGTTGGGATTTTATTCTATGTTACCAAATTCTTCCTTGCAACCCCAAAGTTTGGTCCGGTTCTTGCAAAAGTTTGGTCCTTATCATATTCTTGCAAAAGTTTGGTCCTTATCATATTCTTGCAAAAGTCTGCCCAAATTCTGTCAGACAAACCCGGCACGAATTTTGTTGTTTTTATGATGAATTTGCAAATCTGCGGCAAGAATTTGGCCAAAAAATGGATTTTCTTTAAATTTTTTTTAAGTTTTTTTGGGTCTATTTTAGTCAATCCAACCCTCCAAACCCTAAGATAGACCACTAAAAATCCCAAAAAGGTAAAACATGTCATTTGGGCTAAAACATTAATATATATGGTGGTGTATTTTGCTATGTTGCATATATATATATATATATATATATATATATATATATATACAGACAAACTATATATATACGGACGAACCCAAAACAAATTCAAACCCACCCACAAAAAAATTTGAACGAATTTCGAACCCGCATCCGAACCCGAATCCGAACCGGCAACTTAGCTTTTATTAGATTCCAACATGTAAAGAAATTATTCAATAACTAAATCAGCTTTATCATCAGATTGCTCCAAAAACCTCTTCTGAGCAGTCCAAAAGTCACACAAAAGCAAATCTGAAGTAGGATGAGAAACTCCCACATCAACGTGACTCTTATATATATACAAGCAAGAAGCTCCGGGATCCAACACCTAAACATCTTCCATCTTTGCTCCTCAGCTCTAACCAAGCCCTGATACGAATTGTTAATTATAAAACAA
>MU223226.1:4041755-4062290 GCA_018584345.1 Thuja plicata
TGTCCAATCATTTGACTTTTTGAAGCTATCCTTATGATCCATCATTCACAACGTTGTGTGACAGGAACATTCAACAAGACTTCTGCAACAAAACGGGTGGCAATATCAGAAAATTTGCGCTATTCCTATACCAAGACAGTCGCATATCCTTCGTTTGAAGCCTGGAACATCACGTTGCCTAGTGATAATTGCTAATTTGATTTTCATTTTTATATATTTGATAATTCCTTGTTCCTGTTTGAAGGTTATTAAGCACACGTATTAGAGGAGAAGATTCACATGAGTCAGAAAACTGTGTTGAAACCGTTGTCTTCAATGGTAAAATATCGAATGCCAAGACTGGAGCATGAACCTTTACATGCCTGGAGTCATCTCGAACTGAGAACAGGCATCTGGAGTAGCGCTTAGGACTCAGGATTGCGCCAAGATGTTCATAATACGAATGAATCTCTGGAAACCTCCAGACTCACGCAAAGAGCACAGGTGTGAATAAAAGCACGGGGGGGCAATATGACTCAACACGGGAAAATATAGGCCGTTACAAATGAAATGGCAAACATGATGGCAGCGCCACATCAAAGCAGAGGATATCAGGGAGATTCCCGTGCTTGTCAAAGATGGCGAAGGTTTCCCGTGTGGAATGATGCGTCAGTTCGCTACCCATTTGTTACCACGTTTTATATGATAAAATGATTATGAAGCATTATATTAAAAAACTATTTGGATGGAATCATGCTGTCAATTAAAGAGACGCACCGGTTTAAAAGCCTTCATCCGCCACCTGTCATCTACAGCCGGGCCCATTAGAGGAGCTTCAGTTATGTTAAGGCATGACTATAAGGCAAAACAAATGTATTATTAATTTTATGAAGCGGTGCATCCTTTGGAAAATAAAACCGCATGTCCTTTCACTTATATATAAATATAAGATTAAAAAATCAAATGAGGGGGGGAGGAATTACATTTTTTTGATTTTTGATATCATATTAGTTTTCTGGAGGAACCGGACATTTGAACATAGCTGGTGTTTTTTGGAAATTTGTACAGCCATTTTATATGTTGCTGGGAATTGACTGTAATGAAGACAGTGGTCATTTTTGAGCATCTTCATTATATTTTCTCTCAGGCATAACCAGTAAGGATTTTTGTTTATATTTTTTAGAGCTTTAGAAGTGTAAAATTATTTAAATCTCGTCCTTTATGAATATATTTATTTCTTCCATAAATTGTTCATTGTCTAGATAAGTGGATTAAGTTAATCATAGCTTTTCGAATCTGAAAATCTCAAACATTCTGAAATATTAAATTGTTTCAAATTTTTGGGTCTATTTTGTCTCTGTATGAGTTAAAAAGAAAAAGCATCTTAGATTGATTCGAATGTGCATAGAACTGGTTTACTTGTCGCATCTAGATGACTGAGTAATTTGTAGTTTTAGAATTATAATATTTCATAAAAGTTGTATGTAAAAGATTTATAATTTGGACTCTATTGCCTATTAAGCACTGGTCTTCATTCTGTTTTATTTTTTCTAAATCCATAAGCTGGAAATTGTTTTTTGTTTTTCCTTTGAAAGTTGAAGTTATCACTCATATTTTATAATTCAGATATTTTCAAATACTTACAAATATACAATCATCTATTTCATCTTTATATTCAGAAATTCTAAAGCATTCATACTTTTTAAGTTATCATTTAGAAGTGTATTAAGCCAAAGAAGTCATAAGTTTTCCATTATTCTTGCCATCTGGGAAAACTTTTTGCTGCAATTGTGTTTTAACCAAATCTGCTATAAGCATCCTGGGCTTGAGTATTTTGGTTCAGGAACAGGTGCACCCGCCTTGGCCTCGCAGAGCCAGAAGCGCAGGGAACCAGGATCATATCACTTGGTTCCGTCAAGTGGACCACAACCTTTTGGATATTCGACAATCGAGTTGGCAAGAATTGAAGAATTCCAATCCGTCGGTTTTGGGAACCAACACGTTGGAAGAACCTCCCATTGGAAGATGCTACCTGGGAGGGAGAGCAAATTCTGAATCATCCAAATCTACAATTGCTTGAGGACAAGCAATCTTTGGGACGAGAGGATTGTAATGTCCCCGTTATTAAATAAATAAAATAAACTTGTATTTGGGTCTTGGTCGATTTAGCTTATCCCGGACTCATCTTTTATGTTAACGTAGGGGTTAGTGTTGCCGTGTCGGCTTTATTTGTACACCTCCGGGGTTTTCCCGATGGGTATTTATGACCGGCCTTTAGGATGTATTTATCATGTTGAGTTTGATATCTTATTATTGTTGCGAATTCCGGTTGGAGTTCTGGTGTGCGCCACTTCGGAAGTGAAAGACCTTCCCTATTTGGCCTATTGCAGTTTCGGTGGGATTCACCCTCACCCTACTCTGTTTGTTCTGCTTGTATCGGATCTGGCAAATCCGAAGTACTCTATTAGTCATAATCTCTTTCTCTGGCAATTGTTTCATATTTGGTACTTCGTTGTTCTGTGCGCCTGGAATCACTAAGTTACTACATCCACCCAAAGATACTCCATTCGTACTACCCTCCTCCATCCATACTACCTACCTCCACCCGTACTACCTACCTCCACCCGTACTACCTCCCTCCATCCGTATGTACAGCCTGCCTCCATCCGTACGGCCTCTCTCCATCCATCCGTACGGCCTGCTCCTCCAGTACGCCAGAGTGGTACTCCCGGAGTTAGGAACATTACACTTTGCAAGTATAGTCTTTGAAAAAGTCTTTTTAAACAATGTGTTTTTTCATTTCGGGTTTTATACTTGCTGTTGCAAGTAAAGCATTCACTTGCTATTACATTCCAAATACCCGAATTGCAAGTCATTCAGATCTTTTTGCCTAATTTGCAAGTACAAAACATCTTGTAACTTGCAATATGACTCCAGATCCAATGACTAAGAGTTCTTTTTTGCAAAACAGTTTGTAAGACCCAGAAAGCAATCATGAAGTCTATTTTTAATTTGCAACTTGTCATTTTAAAACTGAAATGCAAGAAAAGGGCTTGCATTGTGTCCTGTGAAACCCGAAGTGCACATGATAGGTTTTTTTTAAGCTTGTATTTTTATTATTCAGGCCCATTAATCAATTTGAAACCCATTAAGATTTGTGATTTGATTGTTATTTTATGCTTTGTTTTTGTCATTTCGGGTTATGTGTTCAGCGATACCAGTTTGGAATTTTAAAAAAGCTTGTTTTGTGGGTTTTGAAATCCGAATGGGGAGTTTTTATTCATTTTTCCAGCTTGAAACCCGCATCTGTTTATTATTTGCCTATAATTGGCTCATAAACCTCTGAGAACATCATTTAAACGTGTTTCAATGGTTTTGAAACTCTCTCTACAGTTTTACTTGTGCGTTTTTGGAGGTATTTGAGCCACGTGTATAGCTTTCATCCCTGTTTCGAGTCAAATCTGTCTTTGTGCAAGTGGAATTTCTGTTTTCAAATCAAGCATGGCTGTCTTTCTGTGTTGATATCTCAAAAACGCATTGGTTCTGGTCTCTTTTTTGTTTTCTAATGTCGTTTTCCTCCCTTCTCATACTGTGCCCTAGTTTCAAATTTGTTTAAGGGTGTAAGTGCCACAAAATCCCGCATCCCATGGTTGACTTTCTCTGCGGTTGGAAGAAGACTTTGTGTGGTGAGCATTCATCAAAGGAAATTCTATTGCCACAGCTTGGAATACATTCTGCTGTTAGAGTATGCAATGACTGTTTTCAGTGATATTCATGTAGTGGCCTCAAATGACATTGATGCAGGATCATCCAACGACATTGACACAGCTGCAATTAACTTTTCTAAATTTGATTTGAATGAGGATCTTGGTAAGACAGCCAAACTTAGTAGCAAAAATGGGCAAAATCTTTATATTGACAAGTCAATATAGAAGAATGTATAAGGTGAAGAACAACCACGTCAACATGGGCAATATCAGTGACAAATTATTACAAAAATGGAGAATGCAGTCAGAAACAAAGGATAGAAGATAGTTATCTTCTTCAAGACAATAACAATATGAGATGTTTCATCACATCTAATGGTGACAATCCTAGCTATTAAAGCATTGACAGGATGAAGATCATAGCAATGTTTTCAATTTGCTAGAGGGCAGAAATTTAGATCACTTCAAGTCATCAAAAATGACAGTGTGGTATGAACAAGTTTGATGCTCTCAAATGGTCAAGATTCAGATGGTTTATGCAGTGATCATAGCTTTGAAGGAAATAGGTGCAAATCAAGATAATGGACTAGAGCTACAAGTAAGAGCAAGGTTGTGATATTGCTATCAATATTCAACTGTGTAGTTTTTGAGTCAAACTCATTGACCCATGTTTCATGAATAGTGGTTCACAAGAACCCATCTCTCATGGGAATGAATGGAACACTTAACACTCATTGCATCTAGGTGATGCTCATAAAGGTGAAGCATCGGGACTTCCCGGAAGGTCACCCATCTCAGTACTACTCCAGCTCAAGCACGTTTAACCACAGAGTTTCCTCCAAGGTTAAGTCCACTTTGCTTGCAACCCCATTAGCAAAACCTTCAACAAGTGTTGTGCCTTATGAACCATTCATTAGAAAGCCCCTTAAGCTCATCACTTGATAAGTAGGATATATTTTCCACGGCAAATCAAATTGTGATATTTTCCACAGCAAGTTGAAGAGTAAGGTTTCTCTACAAGTGTCTACCATGGCTTACATAAAGTTGCTTCAACAATCTTTTTGGCTGTTAAAGTGACAGAGGAAGAGTTTGATAGTTTAAATAACAAGTCATAGGAATATCAGAAGCTTGCAATTCTTGCCAATATTTGTGAATTGTGAATGGATGAAAGAGATGGTACTGATGCTGAAGTTGTGACAATGAACTTATAAGGAGCAGAGAATATAGGGCAGATTTCAAGAGCGTAATGACAATCCTTTAAAAATGGGCAATAGAATGCTTTCAAGATAGATATGGAAGGATGATTTTTCAATGAAAGCTACTGGACAGAAAATACTCTAGAATGCAAGTTGTTTTGAGAGAAAATGACTTCATCAAGCCTAGATTCTTCGAAGTACCAGCATCTTGAAACATCATGATGACAGACAAAGGGTGATGTAAATAAAGTCGTGTCTCCGGACACTTAGATTTGTTTTATTTATGCACTTGTAATTTCATTTTGACAAATCACATGTAAAATGAAAAGATGTAATTGCATGTGATAGTATCACTTGCAAAGTTGTAACTTGTAATTACATGTAATCACATTGCAAGTCGAGATACAATAGGACTTGCAAAGTTGAATAAGTCAACTACAGATAGTTGTGAAATAAGTCTTAGTTTGACTTCTCCCACTTTTTGCTCTCAGCTCCTCACCTATAAATAAGAGAGGGTGCTCATTGTAATTTTTATCTTTTGGCAATGCAATAAAACTCTGCCAGTTTGTATATGCACTCTAAGACTTTGAGCTTAGATGCAAATCAAATTGCTTTGAATAAAAGGGGTAGGTTGTTTTTAGACGTTGTGCTGATTCAAGTTGTCGTGTGACGACATTTTCTAGAGATTGATTGTGAGTTTTGTTCTTTTGTTCAAGAGGGATTTGAACTCAATCTTGCAAACTTTGATTTTCTTTTGCGTTCAGAGTTATAGTTTGGTTTGAAATTTAGTCTTGCAGACTTTGAGATGCTTATCACGTTTGAAGGTAGTGTGGAATGCTCAAGCAAGGAGATAACTTGCAGACTTTGTGCTGCTTTTATTTTCTACGTTCGTGCATGAAAGGTGAAGTACACACTGGAGACTTTGGTCTGCACGTATGTTTCACCCTTGTTTCTGAATTCACGGAAGAATTCATTGAAAGACTGAGATTTCATGTGCTTCTTATTATTAACTTTGCCAGGTTGTACTTGAAAGTCTATTGTAAGAAAGAATCGTGTATTCTGAAGTGAGAGAATACAATGAAAGAACACCTATTATGAAGAAAGAGGTTATGGTGAATGTAACGTCCATTAATTAGCTTCACGTAGATAATCTTAAGTCTTAGTTAGGTTTTAGATGTTTTCAGTAACAGTAGACAAGGGGAGCCTTCCCTTTTAATTATGAGAGACTATGTCTCACATGCTGTGGTTGGAACCACTGTTTTGCTATTGATCCCAAAACTGTTGGTTGCAAAATATCCACCCAACATGTCTAAAGTAACCTCTCGTACTCTTAGCCCTTACATTTGTCATAGAATTTGCAATAACATCGTCAAAAATAGGCCTTTCATAATATATTACTAAATGAGCATCTTTTGACAATTAATAACTCATGTATCAAAACTTCAAGTTACCAACAAGTGGCAAAAGTGCCAACTCAAAATCTCATGCCCTATTTTGGTGGAGAAAAATTAATTAATAAAATATATTATAATCTTTTCCAAATGATTTCAGGAAAATACAAAATATAAATAAATCAACTATAAGAAATTTGCAAGGTTGAGACACCTAAATTTCCCAACAGTGCCCTTGCTGAAGAATCAAAGAGATGGGACTTTGTTTTAAGCTTGCTTTTAATATTGTATCGTATATTGAAAAACTATTTCTTTAGAGTCCTCTGGTTAATTTTTTTTGCAACAGATTTTCCCCTTTCTAATTTTAAGGAAGGTTTTACCTTACATGCTATTCCATTTTCTGTTGTACTGAAAGGGATAAATTAAAACTATACTAGAAAGAAGCCAAAAAGATCTGTTAGGAGACAATTAGAGGAGAATTGAAGTAGACATCTTCGAACTATTGGTTCTCCTTGGATCTCTCGAGAGTCCAAGACAATGATAATTCTCACATTGAGTACCAGGATATTAAAACTGCTAAGTCTGCTTCTGCTTTTCATAACCCCAAGGGAGGAGCAAATTTTTAGTTGTTATGGGGACTTTAGAAAAGTAAAGGTTATTTTTACAAATGTGTTTATGGTGTAGGATGTAATGGGAATAACTTTGTACATGAATTATTGGACTCACCAAATAGTGCTCGGCAAAAATATTTCCTTTTCATTAGTGTTTGATTTCAGTTATCCTTCTCACGTTCATAGTTCGGGTATATTAGAGCTGAAGCTTCTTTTGTTTTACTATCTCTAACACAGAAATACCTTACTATTTAGATTCAGTCCATTCCAATGTTGGCCCCTCGAAACTTGTAAAATATTCATTTTCTTTTAATGCAATTTGGTCTTCTATCAGAAAAACAGTTTTATTTCTTGGTTTGTAATTTGCTTATAGTCTGATGTTTTGTTCGGTTTGTAGTTACCAAAAATTTCTTGTGGTATTTTCTTTTTCTTGAACTTTTGCAGCTCAAGTCAAAGTAGATGATAAATTGGCTACACGATTTAGTGATTAGGGTAATATGCAAAAGTTTTCTACACCATTTACTCAAATAAACCAGCATACGCTGTCAAGTAAATGAGCCCAATGAAGAAAATATTTATGATTAATGCTGTTTTATTAAAACATTTTTAAAATTCAACAAAGAGATGCAGATGAAAGTGAATCCCCCTTAATAAATACACCGATTATTACAATGATGCTCTTGTTCTGTTGCAAAAGCTTTCTAGTCTAGCTTAAATGTATATTAGAATGTTAAATATTTTGCATTTTGTGAATTTTAGGTTGGAGCTTTTGCTATTCCAGATACAATACACTGGGCTCCGGATCTACCCAAGACTAGAAGTGGAAAAATTATGAGAAGAATACTGCGAAAGATTGCTTCAAGGCAATTGGGTGAAGTTGGTGATACCAGCACACTAGCAGATCCAGGTGTAGTTGATCAGTTGATTGGTGGTTTGAAGAGAATTTCAAAACTGTGATACAACTCTGTTCTCTTTCTTTTGGTACATGTGATCCAAATTCAAATTTTGTTTTCGACACATCAGTCCTGATTATAGTGATTTTCAGCAAAATTAAAAAATGTAATCCAACTTAATTCTTTTCTTTTGGTTTATTTGTTCACACATATTACCTCTCTTATAATTTTTTTATGCTTTTGAGATTAGTCTTTTAAATCAGAAGTTGAACTTGCATGAACTCCATGGATAATGGTTTTGGCAGCATTACCTTTTGCTGTAGATCCCTTTTTTTACCAGTTTTTTAATTGTTTTATGAGACAGAGATTCATTTGTATGTAAGATGTACAATCATTTCCATAGTCTGACGTGAAGAGTTTATGGCATTGTAAACTGTGACAAAGTTGTGCTAAATTAAAAGCTCTTCATGTGCTGGTTCTGGGTTATGCATTTAAGGATTAGGTAATTGTAAACTACGTCAGTTGCAACAAAAGCCAAATGTGTTTTATCAACAATTACAGGAGCACTGCTACAGGGACTCTGACTCATCACTTGGACAAGGGGATAGTCAGATGAGTATTGTGGCACTCTATAACAGTCTGTTAACAGCAATAGTTACAGATTTGACTATCACAAAGAGCAGAGTAATATTTAAGAAACCCCCCTTCAGAAAAGGTGTAAAAAACTGGCGAAATGTGTAAAACTACCGAGGAAAATATTAATTTTATTGGCGAAAAATTTTAGTTTACAAAGAAAAAATTATAATCTCACTTGGCGAATCATTCATGCTCCCAATCCGAGCGAATTGTGTTTTTTTTCAAAACTACAAAAATATATATTGGCAAATAAAAAAAATTATTAATAGTATAACATTAATTTTGTGGGCGAATTGATTCATTTTGCTAGACTGAAAAATATATATTGGCGAATAAAAATAATTTTCAAAGGTTAAACATTAATTTCGAGGGCGAATTGAATTTTTTTGGTACACAAAAAAATTATTTGTTTGCGAATAAAACCTCTTTTCAATAGCCTAAAACCTTGAATTGACCTAAAGAGGAGAGGAATTGATTTTTGTTCGTTTGCCTAAATTATATATTTGGAAAATTAGGGCAGTTAAGGATATTCCTGAATTAAGGATATTTTAACAACAATTAACAATAATTCTCAATTCATATCAAAGTTAAAAACTTAAAAGGCAATACAAAGATAATGTAATATACTAATAAAGCTTATTATATTGATATCATGATTGCAATTTCATGAAGATTTAACTGTCAACTATCAAAATACTTCATTACATTAAAAACTTAAAACTTCAAATATGATTGGAACTCTTTTCCTTTCACTGAACTGTGAACTGGGATTATGAGTCAAAAACATCAAAAGACTAAGACAATAATATTATTTTCAAAACATAGGACTGAGACCAGAACTTGAACATGGAAAGGCAAAAAAAATTAACAATATAAAAACTGTTAAGCAACTGGAGACAATCCAAAATGACAAGTGGCAGCATCATCTTCAGGTACAGTCTTGGTTTGTAGTGCAGGTGTATTCGCAGCAAGTTAATGCAAAGATAAGATACCATGTTGTGATTTTTTGTCCTCTCTCTATTTTATCTTCATTGTTCTTCCACTTTAGTCTTTGTCTAACTGTCTCCAACTGGCAATGCCTTGCATCTTGCAGCAGTCTCCCAAACAATAATTTCTCTTTTTGCTGGCCACACTCCCTGCCCAACCGTTTGTAGTTCCTCTTGACTCTTGGTCCACTTGGCATCTATGATAGCCCTAACATCAGCAATAGATCTGCTAACATCTACCTCAAACTTAAACAAATTATCCAGAACATTGTTAAAAGCATCTATCTCTGTCGTACCCTCAAAAAACAAGTTCAACTTCTCATTAACAGAAATTTGATCAAAAGAATCATTCCATTCCTGCCAATCCCTTAAGGCACCTTCATTATTGAAGATTGGAGGAGTCGATTTACAATTAGCTTCAGTAAAGACTTGAAGTTTCCCCTGGATCTGTTGCATCTTACTAGAAAAAAAGCCAAAAAGAACCCTGACCTTATCTGTCATTTATTTTGCATCAATGATCTTGTTAGGAAGATTTGGTTTCTGTGACATTAATAAAATTAACTTCTCAAAAAATGAATTGTATGCAGACCATGAATTAAAGATTGGGGTTAGTAAATTCAATGCTTCATTACAATTGTGCTTTGCACCCTGCAATACCAAATGTGAACTATGTACATCAAGGGTCTTATCTTTTATCACATCAATCCTATGCCCTAGCACCTTTCTCAGGACCCCATACTCTGCTTCTTTCTTTATTTTATCAGTGTCCTCACTGATGTGCATATGTTCTGATACCAGAGTTTGGGCTATTTCCTCTGCCTTCTCTGTTTGGTTTGTAACTTCAGTAGGAGTAATGGTGACTTCCTTATATTTCTCCAACTGTTCTTTCAGGCCACTTATGTTCTCCTCAATCAAATAAACCCTTTTCATAGCATGTTCATATTGATGCCTCACCTTAACATTTTCTTTGAAGGATCTGGCCAATTGGGTCTCTAAATCTTCAACCTTTGCAACATCCATGAATGATACATGATGCAATAGGTTGACCACTTCTGACCCTTTTGTATCTTTGAACTTCCATATCAATTTAGTGCCCTCTATTGTGTTTTGTACATCCGTTAGCCTGGGCTTTTGTGATGCTAGGGCAACACTCCAAATTGCAAGGGTTTTGTTGTCTAAATGGAAACCAGATCCCCCTTGCAGTCCCCCTTCTCCAAATTCTTCATGTCCTACGGAATTTTCCTGTCTCTTTATTTGATCAATTAAAAAAGAAGATTCCAAATCCCAATCAGGGATTAACAACATTCCACTTCTTTTCACCAGATCCCTAGCCTCCTCTACAGTCACAATTTCACTGTCAGGATCATAAGCTTGGAGTTTCTCTATCAGTTCAGCCCTCTTGTCTTCTGATTCATCTTGATTCAAGGCTAATGTCAGTTCACTCTATTTTATTTTAAACAAAAAACTTTTAAATTCTCTAGACTTGATAAAGTCTTCATCTTTCACAAATTCAGTTCCCTGTATGATTCTATCATCAATCATTTTAATAGCTAACTGGGTGTCATCTATCCTTTCTCCTTCAACCTGAGAACTGAGAAAATTTTGTCTTAAGTCAGCAAAATACTAACTAGTGCCAGGGATAATTTGCTTGCTTTTCTCCTTCACCTATGGTGGAATACTTTGAATTCTTCGCCTTTTGGCAGGCCTTACCAGAAAAGAAGTAGAATGGCCCTGTCCCTTGTCTATTTCCATTGCACCTTCTCCCAACACTGTTTCCTCCTCAATGTCCTCAGGATTCACGTTGTCTTCTTTAGCAGCAGGAAGATCAGGAAGTTTCGACATTATGTCATCAAAATCATCTAAACATTTATCAATCCTAGGAATGTACTTTTCCTCTGCATGAAATCTAGGGAAGGAAGGGTTAGTTTTCCTAAACTCTGCCCCCACTCTTAATATATCCTTCCATTTCCTTATTCTTTCTTTTGCTTCATTTTTATTCAAGATGTTTCTAATCAAATCTTCTTCCACCAGGGGTTGATTTTGAGCCATTGTATGGTTTCTCATAGTCCTCACGGTCTGCCTCATAAAATCTTCTGGATCATAAACCCTTGCCTGTTTGGAAGGTAACCTATAATGCCTAAGGAAATCATGAATAGGGTATAGGGCATTCCTCCCTACAGTGAAGTCTCCTATCTGCCATGTTCTTGACAATATGGTCCCCTTATGTCTCCCAACTAGATATTCTCTCTCCACCATGATCAATTGCCATAAAAACTCAATGGTACCCAACCTCTCAAGAATAAATTTAGACATTATGTGGGTTGGTTGGGGACATCCATAAACTCTCATAACAGAAAAATTGTCAAAAAAGAAAATGTCACCCTAATTGTGTTGTACAAGGGAGTTTCTAATAGCACCCTTTGGCCTAAGTAATATCCTAATAAGGGAAGGAACATTTTCTTGACCCACTCCTAACAAATTTAAAATAGGAGAACAAAATCATTGTAGAATGAAATCGAATTTGAATAATGATAAGATTTATCCCATAACTTGGTCCAAAGCTGCACTAGCAGGGTTTCTCCATATTCCTTAGTGGCATGGATGAAGTGTGGGTTGATATGGCCAATGTTGTGATACAAGATGAGATGCATCAGGATGTAGTAATGCTTAAAGTTGAAATCTTTTAGGGTCTCCTTGGCCACCACCATCTGTGTGTGAGTTTGATCAATTATGTAGCCAACATAATTGAACTCCTTGTTTGTGTACATGTCTTGGACATCAGACGCCGTCACCAAGATACCGGGCATCACAGTAAGTTCTCCATCCCTCCCCAAAACCTTATGCAACCCATAGATAGTATTCTTGAAAAAACCCCAGAATAGGTCAACATCATATGGTGGTGGCATCTTCTTGGGTAAAAGTCCAGCTTCCTTCTTCTCCTTGGGAACAAATTTAGGTAATATCTTGCCCTTGTAATAATTTGATTATTTATGAAATAGGGCATCTTCGGCCACCAAATCTATATCCACACTCATGGCCCCTATTAGACCAAATGCCTGATTGAATGAGGCTTTGTCAAGCATGCATAATATTGACCAATCATTTCTTCTAAAAACTTGTGTTATAGGGTCATAGGCCTCAATAAGCGCCTTCATCAAATCGATGTCAACAAAAACATCAGGGACAATTAATTTTCCCAAATTTCTCTCCCAGGGGTTGCACACAGGCTGTTCCCTAACTCTATTATTGTAGAAAAAATTAAAGAGCTCATAGCCTTAAGTGTTAGGGCATATTGCATCTCTGCAGAAGCTGTATGAATCCCTCCATACCTGATCATTTGAAGATTGTGCATTTGAAGTTCCTAGAAACAATTTTATCCATTCTTTACGAAACACTGCAGGTTTTTTTGTCTTTGTCGAGGCTTGTTGAGTTGTCACTTCAACGACATCAGGTGATCCTTGTTCAGCCACTTCTCTATATCACACTGCTGAAAATTATGAAAGCTCTGTGAAATTGTGATTCTTGAATGCTATTTCTGGAAATGCTACTGAGAACTCACTGGAAATGCTCTGGTCTTCTGAATGTTGTGTTAATGGTAAATTATCCCTCGCTCTGTATTGTTTTAATAGCCAAGCATGTGTACGTCAATGACTACATTACCTTTCCATAAATTCCGCACGCATGGATTTGGACAGAATCATAAAAATGTCTCTTTCAATTCGATTTTCCATAATATAAATTTCACGCATCTTTTAGTTTTATTTATAAAAAATTATATTATTCCATAGGCTAAACTAAAAAAATAAATCAAGGAAGATGTATAAAATTAAAAATTGTATTCAATAGATCCTCATATTTCAACCTTGAGAGGTCACGCAAAGCATAAAATGTCGGTTCTCATCTTCGCAACCACTAAGCACATACGTTTCTTAACCATGAGAAGTTGTGCAATTCGCATGATATTCAATGTTCATTTTCTCAACTTTGGAGCCTTTATAACCTATCTGTCATTTACCCTTGAGAAGTCATGCGACGGTTATCTCAGCATCTTCTCAACTTCTCAACGGTTTGAAATAACCTTTGCGAAGTTGCACTAGGCCTCTTCGTGACTTCTCAACATCGTTTTCCCATGATAAAAAGACTCGAGAACTGATGCAAAGACTCATTTCGCAACTTCTCAACACGAAAACCTAAAGGACGCGACTGCTCGACATGATTATGGATATAACATTTTATACTTCAGATGTTGCGCATAACATTTATTCGAGACTTCAGAACAACTAACCTATAACATTGACATAAGATACATAAGTATTTCTTATAAGCTGAGATACATAAGTATTGTTATTTGTTTCACATGAGTAATACTAATAAAGACACATAAGTATTTCTTAATAAGGATTAGAAATATATTATATAATTTATTAATTTGAGTGTTAAAACTTTAATTCATGGTATTCAATGTTCATTTTCTCAACTTCGGAGCCTTTATAACCCATCTGTCATTTACCCTTGAGAAGTTGCACAACGGTTATCTCAGCATCTTCTCAACTTCTCAACAGATTGAAATAACCTTTGTGAAGCTGTGCTAGGCCTCTTCGTTAATTCTCAACATTGTTTTCACAGTTGAGAATTGACGCTTTGCATTAATTTCTAAATGCTCAACTTCGGAACAACAATTCTTCTCATGATAAAAAGACTCAAGAACTGACACAAAGACTCATTTCGCAACTTCTCAACATAAAAACCTAAAGGACGCAACCGATCGACATGATTATGGATGTAACATTTCATACTTGAGATGTTGCGCATAACATTTATTCAAGACTTTGGAACCGCTAACCAATAACATTGACATAGCGTTAAGATGTTGAGAAACCGTAATACGGGACTTTGCGACTTGAAAGACAACTTCCCCAGATGACTTGAGAAGTAACGCATAACTATATTTGTGACTTCGCGACTTGAAAACAAGACTTTAAGCATGAATTCTTGAATCTCGATGATGAGCAAATGTGATTTAACACACACACTCTTAGGAGTCAGGACTGAGTTGGCAACCTTTATAATTATGAGCTAAAATTTCTATTAATATCGACTCCCGTATAGATTTTAGGAGTCAGGACTGAGTTGGCAGCCTTTATGAACTACTCTTTTGCACGAATTGTGAGTGTTAAATAGGTAAGATAGGCTTTAGGCTTGTGCATTCACTTCATAGACTGTTGATCAAAAACAAAATGGATACGCCAATTAAGTGAAGGTTAGGAAGAGAGAAATGTCTTTCTGGGGTGAGATTATAGAGTAGAAGCTAGTTAAAATCATGAAGGTTAAACATAGTTTAATCTTTAGAGTGATTATGAAGATCGTGGGAGAGGAGTTTTCAAAGCGTGAAGACCGCCCAAAGAACAATGCTGAGGTAATATCCATGGTTGTTGCTACTATTTTACACATTGACAGAGATAAAGCAACAATAAGTGAGTTATGTTCTAGTTTGTTCAAGAAATATTTGCTGGCAGAACTAGACTTGGTATTAAATAATATTGATGATAAATTATGTATTCGTGCGCACAACAAATATGGTATTAGAGATAGGTTGATTCAGGTATATCTTATCCTTGTGATTAAAGATCCCAAAAATTGAGGAAAGACGCCCAACAATTAAGCAGAACTGGATGTTTCTTCTTAGTATAATGCATGTGAGGGTTTGTGAGAAATGGAAGGGGCTTGAGTGGTTTCTTACAGAGGATTAAGTTGATAAAAGCAATGAGGAGAATGGAAGGGATGGAGAAAAGATATGCGGAAATGAAGATGCCTTTGAACACAAACAGAACTCGGCATGACTTAAATACTAGATGTTAGGTTTTGTTATAAACTATGCTTTGTTTTATGTGGCCCATTGAGATATGATGATACTCTGTTAAAGCTATACAAACTTTATTAGTAAGCATAATAGTCATAGATGACAAATATAACAGTTATTAAGAATACTTTGGAAGAAATTACTCTATATGGGTGGAGATAATCATAAATTTATAGATATATATGAGATATATTTATATATATAGATAAATATTGATGGTTTATGAATTATGGTAGATTAAATTATGGGTATTTATGAGAATGCAGTTTTTAAGAACATGAGTAATACGCAGTAATAGTAAGAATTGAGTATAGAAAGATAATATCTTTCAAGACAAGGATATGTTTTTTGTAGAATAAAAGATTATGATGAAAGATGATAGAGTTCTTTTAAGTTGATTACCATGAATCTTTAGTTCTGTAAATATGTTAGACTAGACTAATATGTCATTTAGGATTTTTTTCCATTCTTTTAGTCTATTATTATAAGATGATTGTATGGAAAGGCAACTAACACTGAGCTCTCAGAACTAATCTAGATAGGATAGTATAGAATTGGTTTTTGTATTGTCATGGTTTTGACAGGTACAAGTACATAGGGTATTAGGGGCAGATTACTACTTACAGGGCAAAGAGAAAAAGGTCAGAATCGGTAGGAGAGTTTGGGAGACAATTTTCCCGGTAAAAATATGGAACAAATTAGACCGAAATTTGATTATTGTAATATGAAAGATTGAGATTTGTAACATGACAGAATGCCATCTGTAATAAGGCTGAATGCCATGAATATAACATGTTTAGTATGTAGGTTTTTTATTTTTGGGCTACAACCGAAGGCTTTCTTACTGGCTCTTTCCTGTCGGTATGCCCTTTTGAACCAAGTTTTGTAAACTACTTATATTCAATTAATAAAATATCGGCCAATGACCCATTACTTTAATGTAGAAAATGGTCTAGTGTTATTTGTTTTTATTGTTTGATGTTTCACACGAGTAATAAAGATCAATTAATCAAATATTGGCCAATGGCCCATTACTTTAATGTAGAAAATGGTCTAGTGTTATTTGTTTTTATTGTTTGATGTTTCACACGAGTAATAAAGATCAATTAATAAAATATCGGCCAATGGCCCATTACTTTAATGTAGAAAATGGTCTACTGTTATTTGTTTTTTTATTGTTTGATGTTTCACACGAGTAATACTAATAAAGATCAATACTAATAAAGATACATAAGTATTTATATTAATAAATGTATTTCTTATAAAGGATTGAAAGAAGATACATACATATTTCTTATAAGTTGAGATACATAAGTATTGTTATTTGTTTCACACGAGTAATACTAATAAAGATACATAACTATTTCTTAATAAGGATTATAAATACATTATATAATTTATTAATTTAAGTGTTAAAACTTTAATTCATAGTATTCAATATTCCTTTTCTCAACTTCGGAGCCTTTATAACCTATCTGTCATTTACCCTTGAGAAGTCGCGCGACAGTTATCTCAGTATCTTCTCAACTTCTCAACGGTTTGAAATAAACTTTGCAAAGCTGCGCTAGGCCTCTTCGTGACTTCTCAACATCATTTTCCCATGATAAAAAGACTCTAGAACTGATGCAAAGACTTATTTCGCAACTTCTCAACATGAAAACCTAAAGGACGCGACCGTTCGACATGATTATGGATGTAACATTTTATACTTGAGATGTTGCGCATAACATTTATTCGAGACTTCGAAACCGCTAACCTATAACATTGACATAGCGTTAAGATGTTGAGAACCTGTAATGTGCGACTTTGTGACTTTAAAGACAACTTCTCCAGACGACTTGAGAAGTAACGCATAACTATATTCGCGACTTTGCAACTTGAAAACAGGGCTTTAAGCATGAATTCCCGATGATGAGCAAAAGCGATTTAACACACACAAACATTATAACACAAATTCGACCAAAAGTAGAACCATAGAAGTACAATTTCAACTTTACAGTTTACTAATAATTCAAGAAACATGTCTCGCTACTAATAATACAATATGAAATATGTCTTCGTTTTGAATGAGTTTGACAATTTCTAGGAAATTAGGAATTCATTATACTTCAAATTTCAAGAATCAATATAGTAACAAGTTACAAAAATTATGAACAATAGTTTTGGAAATTGTAAATGTAATATGAGTCAACATTCAAGAAGTACAGTATATGAAATATCTGTATAAAATTTATGAAGTATACAATAAATACCTATTAACTGAATGCTAAATGATCACTTCACGGACTCAGCGAGCAGTCTGACACTTGTATATCCCACATGGAATCCACCTCCTGAAATTGACTAGTAGTAACAGGTTCCTCTTCATTCTGAGTCGGGTATTCAAAATCAAAAAATTCTTCATCTTCATTCTGAGTCTGGGACCGAGATCTATTGTTTGTCTTAAAATTGGCAGTAGCACCACCAGGTTTTGAAGTGTTGCAAAGCACTCGTCTTTCACACATGGAATTCCAAATTGCCAATTCCCTATCGTAAGGAAAATCTTTAACATTGTACTGAGTTACAAACAACCTCAAGCAAGTTTCCAAATTTTTGTCTAGTTTGTTTCTGATCTTTGATTTCAAAAACCCCAATGCACTGAAAACTCTTTCATCTTCCATCGACCCCAGTATCATTGTTTGACATAAATCAACAAGTTTGAAATATTCTGATATTGAATCACACAATACTTCACTCTGTTCTATCCTTTTCCAAAGCCTGGTTATTGCACTAGATTCAAATGGATTCTCCAAGTTTTTCAACTACAATTTCATACATGATGCAAATTGTCTACATTGTTTTTTAAGATTAGCTGAATCTAAAATTCCTTCAATTGGTTGTTCATTGAAATCTGCATGTTTTGAAAACTCTCTCATCAATTTGTTTATGAAAGATTTGTGCATCAGTTTGTGTATCTGTGAAGTTTTTCCAAAAATGAGGAAACACAACCCATGGCTTCAAGAATTTCTTCTCGAGGGAATATTTCACGAATCTCAGTTGAAAGTTGGTAGGAAATTGACTTCAAATTAAGACTAACAGATTTAACAATCCTGTCAAAATTTGCCTTTTTAACTAGAAGTAGTCTGCCTTGCTTGCCCATCTTAGATTGGTGCATTGGTATTTCATATCCTTTCACAAACACACATAAATCATTTTTTGCATTGAATTGTAAAAAATTGTCAACATGATTCAAATCTGTAATTATCTGCCACCTGAAAAAAATTGGGCTTTGAAGTGTTGTGATATCTGAATACAAAGCATCTAAGGAAATGCATGTCACTCTACGTAAATTGCTATACTCATGGATATACATAGTTTTGTCTTGGGCTTTTTTAACAAGTTTGCTCATTAAATCCAACATGAGGAGAAGACTGGCTAAAGTTAATAGTCTTTATATCACTTAACTTATGTAACACATCAGGAGCTTTGTCTACTTTGAGGTGTTTCTCATATACTAGTCTAATGAAGGATTGATTTTTGTTAGAACTCGTTCTACTAGTCCATGCAAAGAGATCCATCTGGTCTCAACATCCTTGAGAAGCTTGTTTCCTGGTGTTACTCCCTCCGAAAAATCTTGAATTCTACAAAACGTTTAGGACTTCTACAGAAGTAAGAGTATAGCTCGCGGACTAGATCTTCAACTTTTGACACTGTAGGAAAATCGTTTACAATTTTATATGCTAAGTTCATTCGGTGGGCCATGCAATGTATGCCAAGCATGTAAGGTGCAATACTAGTTTGTAATCTTGCACAAAGACCATTCCTTCGGCCTTGCATTACTGCAGCTCCATCAGCTCCAACACACACTAACTTCTTGCCAATTGTCAAATCATCCATACCAGCAACTTCATTCAAAGCTTTCTTGACTTAAAGATATAATTTTTCTGTTGTTGAATTGCCCCTCATTTTACGAACACAGAGTAGATGAGCTTGGCGGACATGTTCTTTTACTGTATACACATGCATACAGACCTAAGGAGTGTTATCTACTACTGTAACTTCATCTATGCATAATGAAATGAATCTGGATTGTTTTACTTTCTCCTATAAATTTTGCTTTTGCACCTCAGAAAGAGATTTTGTCATTTCCCATCTAGCGTTTGTTGACCAATGTGACATAGGATAGTGAGGAACTTTCAAAAAACATAATAAATTAGCATATTCTGAGAAGTCTCTCATAGGTCGTCCTCTAGATAGAATATGAAAAACAACACTCATCTGAACGGTCTTTGTAAGGTTGACTTCATTGGCTTCATGTTTAAACTCAGCCTTGATTGGATTTACACTACTATCAATTGTTGTCATTCTCTTGTTATGCTCTTCATATTCTATGGCATGCTTAACATGAAGACATTCTTCCTTTGATTTCCATCTCACTACTGATATTTCTTGTCCGTCTATGGTCTGTTTTTCATAAACCTTACCAATATGCTTTTCTATAGTGTCAATCTTTAGTTGCAACTTCTTCTCTCTTTTAGTTTTCCAGGTACAAATCTTACACCTACATTATGTCGGTTGTCCTTCATTATTTGGACTAGTTCAATGAACCAGTACTTTGCTACCCAATCAACCTTAAAATTTCTTGCCATTTCCCACTCCCTCCCCATTTTTACTTTCCTTTTTCTTTTCTTCTTACCAACATCAATATTATCTTCATTGCTAGAATTTTCATCCAACTGGTTCTGCATATCCCTTATAACATCTTCTGATGCACCACCATTGTTATCCTCATTTGATGCTTTTTGATTTAACTCAATGACAACCACAACTTGTTGTGGTGGTGGTGGTGGTACTGGTGAGCTACTATGAATGGCTTTTGCACTTGCAATTGTAGAAGTTGATGGAGCAGAAATGTTGCAAATTCCAAAGAAAGTCTTTATGGTAGTATCTCTAAGTTTTGGGCATTTTGATGGCCTCCCAATCCCTTCACTTCCCTAAGGAGTCTTACCCTTGTCTACCCTTCCAATCCCTTCAATGCCCTGAGGAGTCTTAGCCTTGTCAACTTCTAGGCTTGGCCTTTCATTTGCAATCCCTTCACTTCTCTGAAGAGTATTAGTCTTGCCCATGTCTGACATGGAAATCCCTTCAGTGCTATCACCACAGTGAGAAGTCCACTAGTACAAAAATAGCAATATATGACCAAATAAACTACCAAAAATTGTAGATAAATGACCAAATTTGGTCACGTGACCACTGGTAGTTTATTGCCGGTCATTTATCTCGTGACCAAATTTATG
>MU223226.1:4062390-4093665 GCA_018584345.1 Thuja plicata
CCGATGACCAAATTGGTCATTTATTTAGTCATTTTACCTGATGACCAGATTGGTCATTTATTTAGTCATTTATTTAGACATTTATTTAGTCATTTTAGTAGTGATTTTACCCGATGACCAAATTGGTTATTTATTTAGTCATTTATATTTGTGAATTGCAAAAAATGGGTAGAACATGATCAGTTTTAGTCATGTGACTAAAAATTTTAGTCACATGACTAAAAGTTTGAGTCACTTGGTCATTTATTGCCCAAATTCTACTAGTGGTCTGAGTCTCAACCTCCCCTGACATCTCAATCCCTTCACCAACTTGATGATACTCAGGATAGTCACCCTTGTCTGACATCTTGACCTCTCACTAGTCACTAGGATTCTAGGAATTAAAATTAATAGAAATACTGTGAAGTGTGAACAAATAATTGCTTACCTTGGTTCTTTACGCTTTCTTTGAAATGTCGAATCCTCTGTTTACTGTTGCAAGATTGTAATTTGTAAATCTGGCCCTTCAAAATTTTGTAATGGGACGCAAATAGACTGTAACAAATCTGAAATTGTGTTTAAGTTTTCAAACTTTTAATTAACTGATTTGAATTTATATCAATCCATGATTCCAATTTCCATTTTTTGTGAATTCACGGGTTTTCAAAATATATTAATATCTTGATTTAAGTGTGGCAAAAAATGTGTCGACATGTTCAATGCATATTGTAGGAATTAACAAACGATTGGCGAAATAGGTCCTGGTCAATATAACAATCCCGACGAATATAACGATCATCCACCAATGCAATGTAATTTTTTTGGGGCGAAATGGGCCAACTCATTCAATTCATAATTAATAACCGTTGCGAAATAGGATCTGCATGACAGAGTTTTTTTAAAATATCGGGCGAATTAAGAGGCCGTTACAAGAACCACGCCGGACTAATTAAAGGATAATATACCAGTTAACCACGTCAAACGGAAAAATATTAATGGCAATTTGAAATACTACTGACCCATTACCATGTTTAATTTGGGCGATTAGAGCCACCGTGTATCGGGCATGATTCGCCAAAATGAAATTTTAAGTTTCCCAAAATTTGCCAAAAGGCGAATATTCGCCACTAAAAACAGTCTAACAAAGAGTATAGTAATTGTGGCTTATTCTGCAGCTAAAAATAGTGATGATTGCCAAACAATGTTATCTTATGTCCTTAGTCTCTTTAATGTATACAAATTACCATTAACAATAGCAACGTGTAAAAATCTGAACTAGTGATGTTTGAAATCAACATTCTTTTATTTGTGGATTGATTTAAATGAGAAAAATGAAGGGTTGGCTATGGCTACCCCTTAGCACGTGTATTTTCAAACCATTTCCTAGAGGATTTTGATGAAGAGATATGTTGCAACAATAATTGTTTCCATAAAAAAAATCTATGCATTGTTTTAACCAAAAAATTCTTGCCAACAATTATGGATCATGCAAGCTTGAAGTTTCTAATAGTCACCCTACATGGAAGAGGTTTATTTATTGAAATGAGGCTTCCCAAGAAGCTTGCAGTAAATCTTCTAAGGTGGATTGTAGATTTGACTTCCATGAAGAGTTATCGTGATCATAAGATTCTTCCCTCTTTAACTTTAGCCAGTCATCGTCAAGAGTTATAAAAATAGATATCATTTTTAAAGTCAGTCAATCACTTTCAAATTTTTCAGTTAAGAGATGAGCTTTAAATTTGAACGGTTGTTTTAACTTTTCACAATTACTTAAATGACATTGGGAATTATTTGCTCATTTTCATGCAGTAATTTTTAAATTTTAATTTCCTTGACACTTCCTCAATTGTTACATAAACCAATTGAAATAGAAATCTGACTTGGAAAATAGAAAACTTGATGAGTGGGTTGAGAGAAGGAAGTGTTACAGTTCTGTAGAAAATTGAATGGTGCATTGATGCAACTGTCAATTTAAGGCACCTCTTAGATGCTCACCTTATCCGTGTTTAAGTTACTTGGATTCTGAAATGGCAAAATGTGCCGAAGCTTGTTAATTTCAGTGTCATTCCTCTTTACCTTAGGTTGCTGCATATTTTTAGAAATGCTACGAACAATCCTGACAATGGAAAATATTATAATTCTATCATGAGAAATCCTCTTAACTTCTTACACAAACACTTGTCACACATGGGAGAGGTTTGAGTAGTTGAGTACTCTATCTTATGTCTCTCAAAATGCTACATTGTAATTTCAAATCACTCTAAATTTCTTAAAGTTGTCCAGTTGGCGAGTCCCTTGCTTACAACTAAGGTTTCAAGTCCACATCATTGAATATGATGCCCCATCAACATGCTGTTGAGGTATCCAAAAAGGGCCCCAAAAACTATTAGATCGGTAGTTGTGCACTAAGTTGTGGTTTATTGGTGTGTTGAAGTAGTATAATGATATTTGTTGCTTTTTAGAACTAAGAAATACATTTTATTCAATTATGAGTACTTGTTATCATAGTTCCATGATTCGGACTCTCTGTGACTTGACAAGGTCGACTCAACCTGTGACTCGTCGATGACTCGGCAACGACTCGACAAAATAAAAAAAATAGATTTTTTTTTACGATTTAAAACTTGTTTCATGCAACCATTATTGAATAAAGTTTAAAGACACTATAACATCTTCAAATAGAAGCTAATTTGATCACATACATAAATATACATCTATCACATAAGTACAAACGTAAATTATAGTTGAAGGAAATAAAAACATAGATATGCATAATTATAAATATTGTCAAATGTATATAAAATCCATGAAATCCATGACATCAAATGTTCCCAAACATATGTGTAAACAAAAACAAGTCTATGGCTCAGGCTCTAGCTCAGCGTCATCCTCAAAGTAGTATGTCTGCCAGCTCCTACAAATGCATTTGAGGTAGGTCATGGATGACTGACAAGCCATAGTCTCTGCTTGTGAGGTGCCACTCAGATCAACATCAGTTGCACGAGCAATTGATCGTGTTCTATCCTCCTCCTTTGCCATAGCCACAGCCTCAGCCTCTTTGTCTGCCTGTGAAACCCACTCATGGTCCTCCTTAGTGAAGACAACTTCGGTAGACTCGGTGAGTCACTCAGACTCTAGATCGATCTCTGCTAGAGTGATCAAAGAAGAGTCAGTGTCCAAAATATGTCTGGTTCTAAGATGAAGGTTGTAATGAACGAAGACAAGATCATTCAACCTCTCCACAGACAATCTATTACGCTTCTTCAAGTGGATGTGCTCGAACATGGACCAATTGCGCTCACATCCAGAAGCGTTGCATGGCTAACTCAAAATACGGATGGCAAGTTTTTGAAGGTTTGGGGCTGTAAGCCCAAATATTTGCCATCTATCTAAAATAAGGAAAATAAAAAAAGTCAGTCTCATTTCCAACTTTAATGATAGATTATAAAATCAAAATGTATAAGCCATAAACTTTAGAATCTTGAGTTTAACATATATTTCTACCTGGCTGCAATGTTGTCCTAGCGTCTTTGCACATCTTGCTTGTGAAAATCACCCCTTGTTCATTATTATATGCATCTATCTCTTGCATTGTAGATGTGTCATCACTAGACATCTTTTGCATCACTGAATATAGGCCACTAAGAACCTCCTCATCCGCCTTGAAGTTATCAAGGAAATGAAATGAAGGATTGAGGAAATAAGTTGTTGCATGGATGGGCCTGTGAAGCTGGTTTTGTCATCTCCTATCAATGATCTCCCAAATGGGGCCATATTTATCCTCAACTCTTGCATAGTTTGATCTAATGGCCTTCTTAGCCCTATTTGTGCCCTCATATATGTAGTCCATAGAGGGCTTCTCCCAATCAAAAAATCGTAGGAGAACTACAAGGGGCTCAATGACCTGCATATAATGTTAAAAAAAAATAGGTAAGTCACAAGTGTGCATTAAAAATTTAAAACAAGAAAATTTGCAAAGTTGTAAACAAAACAAAAATATATTTACCTGCATGATATCTGCACAAGGGGTCCAAAAACCTAGCTCATCAAAAATACAATCTTCCACATCCATCTATGGAGTGGTCCTAGCATGGGATGAGGCAATCCACTCCTCACCAACAAACATGCGTCTCAAAGTTGCCTTTGATTTCAACAAAGATTTTAGTGTGAGAAAAATTGAGGCAAATCTCGTGATACCAGGACAAGCCAACTCCTTTTGCCCTATGTATTGCCTCATCATGCTAAAGGATCAATGCATGATTGTAGATAAACTTGCAAATGTTTTTGGCCTTATCAACACATGATTTGACGGTTGACCCATTCAAGCTTGCCAATATCCTCTAATACGAGGTCAAGGCAATGGGCCGCACATGGAGACCAAAAAAAAATTGGGTGCCTCTCCATCAAAAGTTTACCTGCAGCAATTTTAAATTAATTAGAAATTTAGATGTGTTAAGAAAATTTTAAATAAATTCATAGATGTCTCTCCATCAAAACTTAAAAAGTTAAAAGTTTACCTACAACATATTATTGATCACTTTCGCTATAACGATGCCATTTCCTTCCCGTTCTTCCTACTACACTCTCTCGAGTCCTCAGTTTTTGATGTTAGAGAGAAAAGAAAGGCAAGACAAAAATTTTGCATTCTCCATCAGGGCTTGATTTTACGTCTTTATAACTTTCACCTAGAGTTATGCCCACCTAGAATTATCAACATGCAAGATTTTAATTCTCCCTGTGAGAATGCTCCTCAGGAGTTTATGGTTCCCAGTCTAACCCCACTTCTTCTTCCAAAACCCCTATGTGCAAAAAGGTAAAGATTAGTAAAGAGGGTCTGGTTGGTGATGCACAAATCAATATTGATTCGGGGGAGGAGGAAGATGATAATGACAGCAGACGAAGGTCCCACAGAATCGCCTCTAATACTAAATACAAACAGAAAGTTGTGAGGAAGTGGTACCTTGAAGAAGATGAGGAGGATGGTGACTCGGAGGATGCGGAGGAAAAGAAAAAGGAATGCAGTGGAGAGAGTAAGAAAAAGAAAAAAATTTAGAAGGAAAGCAGCCATGACAAAAACACCAAGATTTCCCAGTCTCTAGAGGGTTCCGAGAAGAACCATGACTCCTCCTAGATATCTGCTAGCTTCAAATTATCCATCATTGACCTGTCCAATAAAAATCTTTTTGAGGGAAAAAAAGTTGGACTTGCTGCTCACGGTTACTTCACCACCCAACCACCGAGAGATGGAGGATGCTAAGTTGAGAGCTGATGGTAACAAGAAGGAGGCCCCAACGGAAAGCAAGGTGGAGGCTGAGTGCAACCCTGGAGATAGGGGGAAATTAGCTAGCTGCATAAGGATGTGAAATGGCTGCAGACCTCCTTCCTGGATCCTGTCTCCAAGAAGGAGCTACAAGAGATCAAGAGGGAAATCAAGGATTTAAGGGAAAGTTTCAACAGGATTGCTGGGTTCGCGGTCAAAGTCATGCATTCCGCGGCTACTACCCTCCAGCTACTACACATGGAAAAGGAGCCCCCCCAAGGGGAGGATCAGAAGGACGGGAAACTCTTCCAGTTTCTTGCGGAAGACTGGCTCAAGCTTCTGCTCAGTGGAGGGGACAATAACCCAAGTAGTTTTCTGTTCTGTTTTGATGCTCAGCTTTTTTGGCTGGTTTCATCATTGGGCCACTCTGGGTCTTTTTGTTTCTATGTATGACTCTGCTAACTGTGATACTGTTATTTACTTCTTTGGGTTCGATGATAACTCTATTGTTACTTACTTTCTCAGACTGGTTACCAACTTCATGGTGAAGTTGGGGTCTGCTGGTTTTAACAGGCTGGTTACCAACTTCGTGTTGAAGTTGGGGCCTGTTGTTTTTTGTCTTTTGTTTTTCGATTTGCAAAACTGGGATTGGCTAAGGGTCTGCTGACTCTGGTTGTGTGCTGGTAGTCTGCACTTCTCGTGCTGGCTATGTTTCTTTGGGTCAGCCCCCTTGGTTAGGCTGCATTTTTAATCAAAAACATAACTTGTTGCATTATGCGTCACCACTTGCACCACATTTTCTTCCCCCACCCCATGTATAACTTCCTTAATAACCTCACATAAGTATATGACATTCTTCACATGTGAGGAAGCATCAGTAGACTTCAAGAACATAGTGGATTCTGAAAATAAAATAAAATAATTATCAATTATCATGAATCAATCAACAAATAAAAATAAAAATTAAATTATTCAATGCATTTAGGGAAGTAGAATGATCAATCACCTCCACAGGAAACAAAAAAATTTAGGAGTGTCATATTCCTCTTATCCATCCAACCATTTGTCATGATGGTGCAACCCTTTTGGCTCCAAGACTATCTATGGTCCTCTAGCTCAACTTTCATATCATTAACCATTTGTAACAAGAGGAGACCACTTAACTCAGCATCAGTAGGTGCTTTAAAGCCTGCCCCACAAATGGTTATAACATCTATCATGCCTTGCCAATAAGAAGACTTGTTACAAAGAAATATGATTAATTATTAGACAAAGCATAGTTCAACTTCAAACTATAAATTTTAAAATTTAATTTTAAAATTAAAGCAATCAAATAAAAAAGAATTACCTGGCTACAACAAATAGAATGTTGCAAAAGTACCAAAACTTGCAAATTTGTTTCCATGCAGCATCATGGACCTCCTTGTTCCAACCCATTTTCTTAAGCAAGGGTTGTGCACTAGGATGTGGCACAAAATAATTGTCCAGTAATAGTGCCACTAGAAGGAGAAACAGTAGAAGCACTAGCACTAGGACGAAAGGGAAGCATGGAAGAACCCTCTCCAACATAGCCTGCATATGTGGATGCGGTTGGGGCTATGGATGCGGCTACAGATGAATGGGAGCCAATATCATTTATCTCTTCCCATTTCCTTTTCTTCTTCATATTTTTCTAACCGGACATAACTGAAACGAATTGCCTCGGGAATTGCCTTTAAACATGGGTCAGCATCATTGCCAAATATGCCGACAATATGGTATTTAAACCTATTGATGCCACCATGATAAATTTCTTTACAAAACAAGCATTTTGTTTGGTTGTTTTGTCTACCAAGAAACTCTTTAGTATATTTCCAAGATTCACATTTGGAGGGGAAGAATTAATGTTTTCAAAATTTGAAGGCTGCTGCAATAAGACCAAATTACAAACAAAATTACAAATTTGTTTGTATTTTAGAAAAATCAGCAAACCCTACATTTTTTATAGAAAAAATTGAAAAAACATGTTTATGTTTTTTTTCTTTAAAAAATCAAGGATTTGCTAGTGTTCTACTTCTCTCATTGAAGTATACAATTTATATTTTAATAGAAAACATTCATGTTTTTTATTAAGGTAAATACAAATTTTGAAGGGGCCCCGAAACCCTATACAAATAGATTTTGGCAGAAATCTGGAACCCAACTAAGAAGAAACGCTGCTAAGAGGTATACATTAAGAACTACAACCCAGAGACTACAACAATCAACAACTAAAAAAAGATAAACCATTAAAACTCTAGCTGCCCAAAAAAATGCCTAAGCCTTACACCATTAAGTTTGTTGGAGTTGTGAGGCTCCCCAAACAGAAATCTAGGGTTTTGACATGGAAACCAGAACCCAAAAGAACAACATCATAGGGCATCATCGCCCCCAAACCCGCCTTAGACCTTAATCGAAAACACCCATCAAACAGAATGGGCATTTGAAAACTTTCAGCATCCATCTGCAAACTCCTCCCAGCCACCAGCAAGGAGAAACCCAGAAAAACATTAAGGGAACACCCGACATACAGACTTCTCCCAGCCACCAGCAAAGATAAATCCAGAAAAACATAAGAATATGAGAGCCAAAGATTCCCTAAAACACAACTTTGGTGACAGAACTGATACCCAAAGCAATGAGTATCTCCCAGCACCAACAACAAGTCACCAGCCCTAGACTGGTACCGCATCACCGACCTTACCACCTTAAAGGCCACAGAGTTATCCCCCAGCCAATTCCTACTTGCCTTCCTATGCCTAAATGGAGGAGGAGACCATACACTGCCCCAAACTTTCTCCATCCAGCAGTCCCAGACCACCTCGATACGCCAAGCCTCCACCTCAATAGGATCTTCCACCTCAATAGGAAGCAGAGGAGAAGAAAGATGAAGCTGAGAGGGAATCCACCACCAAGAAGCCAAAAAAAGGAACCCCACCTCAACAGGGGTATGCTCCACCTCAATAGGAGTAAGACACAGAGGGGAAAAACTAAATAGGGAGCCAACCATGCAATAAAAATCATCCAAGAGCAGGGGGTATACAGGATCAGTCGAGATTAAAACAATACACCCAAAAGAGTGAACACCATCCCACAAACCCATTTGCCTCTCAGCAAAATCAACAGCGTTAGCGGACCGCCCTCCGAACAAAAAAACTATTCTGTCCCAGGGCATATTTTTAACACCAAAATTGCTCCCTCTACCGCAGAGAGGGCAGCACAAAGAAGGATAGTAACACTCCGAGCAGTGGGGAGACCAATCACAGGCAGCCAACTAGTAGGACCCCTCACGCCCGACAGCTACTAAGGGCCTTTGATCTGCAACACACCACACAATGAGGCTGAAACCTCTGCCTCCCAACTCCAACATAGCAGCTGAAGACTCCTTCCCCGCGGCTGGCTATGTTACTGTCTCCATCTTCTTCATCGCCTTCTCCATCCGCCTCCTCAACCTCTGCGACGCCTCCTCCAGTTGAAACCCTTACTCCCGCCCGCGCTCTCCATTTCATTGTTCTTTCCCCTTATTAGTTAGAAAACATTCATGTTTTGGAAAGTTAAACTTTAAAAAAAATTTAAAAAATGAAAAATCCATAAACATACAAAAAAAATCAACAAAATCTATAAAATTTAACACTTACCTCTTTCAAATGAGTTGAGAAGTCTTGGAACAGTTTCTATGGACTCCTTGATGCTCTCAATGCAAACTTATGCCTCCCCGATGTGCTTTTTGTGGACTCCTTAATGCTCTTAATGCAAACCTATGCCTCCCCGATGTAATTTTGTGGACTCCTTGATGCTCTTCTTCCCTGTTGATCGCAAACCTATGACCTCTTGTTTTTTTTCCTCTCTTCTTTTCATAATAAGCAAATAGAATGCATTTTAGGGTAAATTAGAAAGCATATGTAAACAAAAACTAGGAAAGTGCTTGGTTTTTTTTGTTTTTTATTGGGTAGTTGTGACTGCCGCAGGCCAGGTCATAGCCCACGGACCCAACGGGTCATGGCCCATAACCCGGCGGATCATGCTAGTGGGTCATGAAAACCCGTCCAGCTATACTCGACCCGCGGGTTGTCAAAACTCGTATTACCTGCAGCAAGTTATGGATCACTACTTGTTATCAACACTAACAACTATAAAGACATAGCTATTAGTGCTACATTATTGAAAATATTGGGCATCAAATCAACAAATTCTATCACAACTATTGAAGCATGCTCAACTACTGAGTCTTGTCCCCTAACATTCCAAAATTTCAAGGAACATTGATTCATTTTATATTTAGACTCTTCATTTTAGTTTTTGCAGAAATAGGTATAAAAGAATTGAAATTTTAATGTATCATAATGTCATAATTGAGTAAAGAGAAAAAAGAGCATAGTGAGGTAGCTTAACATTATTAACTAGATTGATGCCATATATGAATTGGATCTAATATCAATGAAATAATTACTTATTTTATTGAGCAATTTCTCTCTTTATGTGTGCATTTTATCTCCATTAATTTATGGTTCATTTAGTTTAGTCACATTCATGTAATGTGTCCATACACTACATTTTGAATTATTGTGATTAATCTATGTTATGTTACTTATAACAAATTTAAGCTCCTACAATTGGCTATCCATCATACTGATGATTCAGTTTTTCAAACATAATTATTTCATCAAGGAAAATATTGTTTTTTGGGCATTTAACTGCATGACATTCTATGGACCATTTTTTTTCTTCTACTTCTGTTTCAACAAATCGACCCTTAAGCTCCACACAATTATAATGTGACATGATTCGGAAATCTCATACATTATTCTAGAACATGTATTTCTTGGCTAAACACACATCATAAAGTTATATTTATAGCAAAATGGTCGTATTGGTATTAGCATATAGCAGTAAAATCCCAAACATTGTCCTTGCATGTTCGCTCCTCTTTTTGATGTTACTTCACAGCAAACACTATTTGGTCTTATTTCTTCCTCATACATCTAGAAAAATGCTTAGGATTTCAACAACATGTGTTGCCTTTTGAATATATCTAATGACTATTGACTTGAATTGCAATATTAACATGTCGTGATTTAAAAGAGCAAAGAACATTTCTATAGTGATTTTGATTTATTGTCTTGGTAACAAGAAGATAATTAAGAATTTTTCTATAGTTATTTTGATTTATTATCTTGGTTACAAGAAGATAATTAAGAAAGTATTTGTGATGCTTTGAAATGTCTACTAACAATAGTTAGAGCTTGGGTGTGTTTAAATCAAAAGAGATAGTATAGAATGTGATGATGATAGCAATAATGATGATAATCTAACAATGTTGTCTAGTGCTTTTGTTCTCTTTATATACTACTCCTAATAACTATAATATGATATAATCTATACTTGTAATGTTTGCTAACAACATGAAACTAATCAAGTTAAATAATATTATGATGACAAGAAGTATTTGTTAACATGTTACCATTTGCAAACAACTTGAATTGCAATGTTAACATGGCATGATTATTGTAGACACCTAAAAATGACATGTTGCTCGTACGCAACAATTTTACTAACATTCCTCTTAAATTACTAAATAATCTTTTATTATTTAATTAATTTGTGTCATACTTTATTCTAAATTTGAATTCATAAATTCTCCCTAATTCCACAATTAAGTAATTTTAATTAAATATTTAATTATTAAACGTCTAATTAACCATCGTCGTTAATTCTTCTATAAAGTAATTAAATAATTATCATTATTTAATTATTTTATGTATATTTACAATTAATTAAATAATTGTATTATTTAATTAATACTCCCTCTTTATTAATGTTTTTTTTAAAGCAAAAGTGGGTGAACCACTAATATTTTATTAATATAAATATATATAACTGAGCTCAATTGAGAAAGAACCATAAAGAAAATTGAATATCCTTACCCGAGTACAATAGCAGAATATAGAGAAAGTCCATATTTGAAGGCAAGGGAGCTAACCTAAAGCCATATATGAAGAAAAAAACCCAACTAACATGTAACCACAACTAAATTGAGGGCATTTAAACAACAAAATTACATGTTACAAACTAGATAGCTTAGAGAAAATAGTCTATGTTGACATATCAGACAAGTCTTCATTCAAAAAAGAAATAGGATGCCAACGCAAGAAGGAGCCACGTAGATGATTCAAGGTGCCATTTAGCAAAAAAGAAGTGTCATGAGGGAACAGAAAACCAGGCAGTTGCAACCAAAACCACCGCATATTCGAGCACGAAACCACCCAAAGATCATTCTGTCGACAGAAACACGATGTGACATCAAAATTTGAACCCAAAATTAGTCATGGATGCGCATGACAAGCAGCTATTATTCCATGTCTGCTGGGTCGACATCAGTTCACGGCCACCCAGCACCCCTCATCATTAGGGACTGCTCTACCGTGAAATCAGCAATGGCAGGAGCAACATCCCACCCTGATTGTGTATGTTGGGCTGTGGTAACTTCTATACTCCAGCCAGAGACAAATTCCTCATTCCAATGACGAGCGTTTAGATCCAGAATTAGGTCACTGGCTCTAGATTTATCCTGCCCATGACCAGACCCTCGTTAGGTTTTCGTAGGGGAGCCCCGCATAACAATGGGTTCCGAGTTGTCAATTTCCAGGATATCAAGCAGGGCACCCACTTTGCAGCGAATTATGCTCACAATTGTTTCATCAAGTTTGCAGCCATGAGATTGGAGGGCTTGGCGAATATACCTTAAATTTTGCCTATCTAGGGCATGTTTTATACTATTAAATAACAACATTAGGAATAATCTACCTGGGAGAGTAGGGCCATTCCATAAATTATAGGTTTTTGTCGCCTTTTCAAATTTCTCCATACTAAGAGTCCCCTGGTTAATCACCTTTTGGAAAACAATATCTGGCAAGGAAACAGATTGAAGAATGTCCATAGCATTGGAGAGGAAAATAGATAGGACCTTTGACAGAAACACACAACACTTAGCTCAGGGAGAGATGAGTTCCTCACCTAGGAAGTCTTTAACCGCTCTCCGAATTCGAATGTTTCGCAGGGTAAACATTCGGTCTAATGCAGAGTCATCTATGTGGGCCGAGAAGGCAATTTCATCATCAACCAAACACAAGTTAATTCTGTCATTCCACGGCATGTGTTCCTAGTGAAGATGCTTGCAATCTTTACTACTCAAACAAGTATTGGAATCCATTCACCCGATATATCAGAGTAAACTTCAACACTACGCAACAAAGAACAAGTAGCCATTGCAAACCTCAAATGACGCATTAAAGAAGTGAAGCAATTCTGAACAAAAAGTCGATCGCAGAAGAAGGATATATGGGCAGAGCATAAGAGTGTCATTTAATGATAGTATGCAAATGAAGAGATTTTAAGCGTGCGAAAGGACAAGAATCTAGCCATTCGGCACCAATTTTCCTTTGAGATGGGGGAATAAATAGGATATTTATGAGTTTGAGGAGTGTAAGGCTAACGTGGATTTTGACACTTAGGTACCATTCGACACCTCATTATGCACGAGTATCGGAGATGTACTCGAAGCACAGGAAAATTGGAGATATCATATGTGTGAAATATTTGCTAACAAGTAGACACAACTTCAATTTTGAAAGGGATCATATGCAATATTGCTAAACTAATTCTGAAAGAATTAACTTCTTGAAGTCAGGAAACGAGTTCCTCACTTGATATGGACAGAATGACTCAATTGAATTCCCATCACACCTGATATTTGACAACCAGTCAGCCACTTTGTTGCCTTCCCACAAAGTGTGTGAAAAAATATATTGTTTGAATGATGCTAGAATGTGTCAAACCTGGTTATGATGTAAGCAAGTTTCAAGTTGAATATTGATTTATTTATACATGCATTAATAATAACTAAAGAATCACCCTTAATAATAACTAAAGAATCACCCTCGATATGAATATATTGAAGAGAACCTTGTTTTTCTAAGACCAAACCCGTCAAAAGAGCATGTGCTTTAGCCATATTGTTGGTCCCTGGAGCAATAGGAGATGCCTTAACTGCAATACCATTACCTAACCAATCTCTGATGCAAACACGAATGCCTGAAAGACCCGGATTGCCTCTTGAAGCTCCATCAAAATTTATGTTGACAAAGTCGTAAAAGGGGGGTGCTATTTAACAATAGATCTATCATTAGTATGAATAGATTGTCAATTAGGAATTGTCCCCATCGAGATGTGAATATTTTCCCACTCTTTGGTAACCAGACCATCCTAGTGCGAAAAGAAGCGATTACATTTGATAGAAGATAAGTTGGAATTGGTTAGCTCTGATATTGCAAGTTCCAATTGTGTAGTCAACATGGCCATTGGAGAAGCTTCTTTTCTTAAAATCCTTTTGTTACATTCCCACCAAATAGGCCAGACAACTGCAGAGGGAATACATTTCCATAAATAGGCAAAGGTTGAGTTAGTGTAGAGTAGGGGCCAAGATTCAAACAAATCCCAAAAAAAATTAGGAAAGGCCATTGAAAAATGTAACTTTTTTATGACAAATAGCCAACATTGATATGAAAATTCACAATTTAGTAGTAAATGATCTACTGTTTCCATTTGTTTATCACATGGAACACATTTAAAAAGTGATGCAATTCCTATCTTCGTCAGCTTATTCCCTCTTTGTTACTGTTACACCCATATAATAATTACATTTAATTAGTCAATTTCCCCGCCCATATTAAATAAATGTCAATATATTTAATTTACTAATTATTCATCTCATAAATAAATAAGTTAATTTACTTATTTATATTCCTCCATGTGCAAATAAATGAATTTTATATTTATTTAATTGTATTTATTCTTCTAGTTCAAACTAATACTGAGTTTCAGTCTATTGATCAATCACAATTTCTAACTCCTCAATCATTTTTTTCTGACTAATCAATTTATAAACTCTTCTATTCCATCTAATCAGTTCTCTGATAAATCTATTATGTTAACAAACCAATCAATCTAGTCAACTCTCCAATCAATTCACTTAACAGATCAATCAAATCTGTTGACAAGACAATCAATTGAGTTTACTCTTCAATCAATCTGAGTTCACTCTTCAATCGCAGTCAAACAATCTCATCAATCAAGGAATCCTGATTGAAATCCCAAAATTCTTACAAATAGAGAGCTAATTCTCATATTTGGTTACCACATACACACTTTGAATTTTTATGTTGTCACACTTGAGCTTGAATCTAAGAACTCACATTGCATCAAGAAGGAGAACAACAAAAGAGGACTAAATCTGGTTTACATTTGTGCTTTGAATTTATTATTCATTTATGCATTGTGTTATCTCATTATTAGGGATTTTACTAATTGTTATTAACAAATCATTTTGTGGTTAGATTTGTGTGCAATTGTAGAATTTTAGATCCGAATATACCCCTCATAACAATGGTGAACTCGACCTGAAGCACCAAGATTCTAAATTTGTTTTTCCAATTGTGTAGACATAGGTTTAATTTGACGCACTCCTATACCGAAAATGATGGATTTATATGGTACAAATGACACAATCACTTACAAAACTCGATGCAATCATCAAATCCATTGACCACAATCTTGTTACACAAACGACACACAATCTTGTTACACAAACGACGCACTTGCTTCCTTAAAACGAATCCATTGACCACAATCTTGTTACACAAACGACACACTTGCTTCCCTAAAACGACGCACTTTACATATGGATGCGACACACTTTCCTTTTGACTTTTGCTATCATTCTATCATTAACTGTGTTATTTGGATTATTTTATGTATTGATTTGTGTATTAATTGCTTTGACAACTGATTATTTCTCTCTGATTTACACATTTTTCGATATTGACATAGTAGTTTTTACAATCAAGATCCTACTATTTATTTGTTTCTAGTTTTTTATTTGAAACAGTTGACGGGAAGGAATCACCGCTCTTTCCCACAATAAACACCGCTCTTACCTACTTGAAATGCCACAGTTGCCTGCCTAAAGTGAGGCACTTGATATTGTAAAATGACACAGTCGTTATTGTAAAAAATTGCATTCTCTGTCTTAAAAACTTTGTATTTTGTATTGTAAAATAGCACTCTTGCACTATTAAAATGCTGCAAATGCCTAAATAAAGTGACACAGTCGAATGGTAAAACATAGAAAAGTTAAGGTACGTCAACCAACAAAACAATGAAAAAGATAAACAGAACAAACAAGATCAGGGACCAACTCGCAGACTAGCAATTGTAGAATTGGAAGCCGACATCGGATACGAAGGAATCTTCAATATTTACTTGGGTAAGGTAAATAAAATTGTTGAAAATTTTGGTTATCTTCATATTGATGCAAGTGTACTTATGGATTATCAAAATTGAATGCTAGATCTTAGGCTTTCAATACTAACTTCTAGTTTTTAGCTTGTGGATTCGAAACATTGTTATTTTTTAATCTAAAATTAATTCACTTTCATTTTTAGTGCACCTAAAAAGAACATCGTAGGAGAAAACAACACAAATTCACATTTTGCTTTGGTCTTTAAAATTGACGTGGATTAAATAATTAAATAGACAAAATCTTACTTGGTGTGGTGCTTTAAAAATGAACACATGTGCTTGTATGGATGATTCCTAGATTAGTCCACATTGATTTTTGGTGTTTAATTCAATTAACCTCATGTCTTAAGTTTCTGGTGCATTTACACAATCTGTTAGAGTAAAATTTTTTTTATTTTTTTTAGAAAGGCCTATGTGGGGGTGCATTTAATTACCAAAGGACGACCTCAAACTGGAAAATATCTTCTAGTCGGTATATAAACAAAATGTGGGGAAAACCCTTGAAGGTCTTATATCTAACCAAGCTCGGGCAGAAGAGTGGATGATAGCTCGAATCAGGCCTATGTGCCTAACGAGATTACGTGGTCCATTAGAGACTTAAGTGTCTTAATTTTGTACAAATTGATTGGGGAGACTCTACATAATCTGACTAAAACCTTGTTAAAATAGAGGCTACCTGTTTCCCCCTCGAACGTCAACTTATTTCAGTACAAGGTGAGGGATGAATCTCCCTCTAATAGATCCCCATCATATGTGTCCTAAGGCATTGTTTCATTTGGAGAGAAATCTTTTTTAAGGCATATCTGGCAAAGGCAAAAAACTAGATGCATGCAAAAAGGCTTACGTCCTAGAGTGTGACAGGCTGTGTGAGATGACAGACTGTCAAGAAATGGGCCTGAAATATTTTGAACAAAGCCAATTGACCTTAGATTAGTAGTGCTTGTCTCTATTTTTTGTTGTTAAAGACCGGGGTAAGTGCATAAAGATGGGGGACCAAAAGGGGGGTATAAGATGCCACTTTTTTTTCTGAAATCAGAAAACTTTGAACTTCAACAAGAAATTGAGGATAGTTACACTCAAAATTTTAAAATGTGACAAAACCAAGAGTTGTTCTACTTTGAATCTAGTTTCTAAACTACTAATTTATTTTAGAAATGGTGGAGATTAAGGCCCTCAAAAAGGGGGAGAACAAAAGGTTGTTTTGTTTTTGTGAAAAATATAACATAGCGTCTCGTGTGCTCACCATAAAACGTTACTTAAAAAAAAAAAATCAATCGCTCCAGTGAGAAATTAGCTAACACCACCTAGTTTATCCCAGATTTTTCTACTAATTATTTGATGAATGTATGCTTTTTTGTGATTTTCCGAAGTGGACACATCCTGAAAACTTGAAATTTCTGTGTGCTCCCCCTAGAAATCATTGAAAACTAATCGAAAATCAAAACTTCCTTTTTTTTAAGTGTGTAGAATGGAGTCTAGTTTTTGAAAATGTAATTTGTTTCAAAATTTGATGAACGAGCCAAAATCTAAGCTCAAATGAATACACATTGGTTTTTGACAAAAATCGAACCTACTTACAAAAGAAATTAGAGATGAAATCTTAACATAATGAGAATTAAAAATAAATTATTCGTTTAGATAGCTAACAAAGAGATCTACAATATCAAGCCATTTGATTTTATCATTATTGAACCACGTGCAAACCTGACAGGGAGCACACAAGAAAAAATGTTAATTTTTTGTAGGTTTGGTGGAAAACATGTCTCAGACCTATTTGAATCCTCCAAGTCTTTGGGTTGGATCTCCAAGGCAAAGCCAAGCCTTAGGCTTGGTAATTTTCAATGTAGTTAAAAGCGTGCATGTGCTGTAGTGCGCTAGCGCTATGTAAACCATAAAAAAATCCTTAAGGGAGGGAAACACAAAGAGTGAGAAGGTGGGGGAGGGTAATAGAGAGAGAGAGAGAGGTGATAACGAGGAGAGAGATTAGACGGTGTGTGTGTGTGTGAGAGAGAGAGAGAGAGAGAGAGAGTTATCTTAGGGGTCGTAATGGGTCTTAAGGGGTCCTAAGACATAGTAATGTGTCCTATGACCTCTTAATGTGTACTAGGACCCCTACTATCTATTCTTAGGGTTCCTAATGGGTACTAAGGTGTCTTAAGGGGTCTTAACACCCATTAATACATCATACAACCCCTTATGACCCCTTACGATCCCTTAAGAAGCCTAAGAGTACATCTTAGGGCTCTTATGGGGTCATAAAACACATTAATTTGTCTTATGACCCCTTAAGACACCTTAATGTATAATAGGACCCCTAAGATGTATTCTTAGGGTTCCTAAGGGGTCGTAAGGTGTCTTAAGGGGTCCTAGCACCCATTAATGGGTCCTACGACCCCTTGTAACACCTCGCGACCCATTAGGAAGCTTGAGAGTACATCTTAGGGGTCGTAAGGGGTCTTGTGGTGTCCTAAGACACAGTAATATGTCCTATGACCCCTTAAGACCTTTTAATATGTACTAGGAACCCTAAGATGTATTCTTAGGGTTCCTAAGGGGTCGTAAGGTTTCTCAAGGGGTCCTAGGACATATTAATGTGCCTTACGACCACTTATGATCCCTTAGGAAGCCTAAGAATACATATTAAGGGTCATAAGGTGTCTTAAGGTGTCCTAGGACCCATTAATGTGTCATTCAACCCCTTATGACCCTTACAACCCTTATGGTGTCCTAAGATACATTAATGTGTCATATGACCCCTTATGACCCCTTAAGACCCCTAAGATTTACTCTCTCTCTCTCTCTAGAGAGAGAGAGAGAGATTGTGTGTGTGTGTGTGTGAGTAAATCTTAGGGGTCTTAAGGGATCCTAAGACACAGTAATGTGTGATATCACCCCTTAAGACCCCTTAATGTGTACTAGGACCCCTAATATGTATTCTTAGGGTTCCTAAGGGTTACTAAGGTGTGTTAAGGGGTCCTAACACCCATTAATGCATCCTACGACCCTTTACAACCCCTTAAGAAGCCTAAGAGTACATCTTAGGGGTCTTATGGGGTCATAAATCACATTAATTTGTCCTATGACCCCTTAAGACACCTTAATGTATACTAGGACCCCTAAGATGTATTCTTAGGGTTTGTAAGGGGTCATAAGGTGTCTTAAGGGGTCCTATGATACATTAATGACTCCTACGACTCCTTATGAACCCTTACGACTCCTTTGGAATCCTAAGAGTACATCTTAGGGGTCGTAAGGTGTCTTAAGGGGTCCTATGGGTCCTACGACCCCTTATGACACCTTACGACCCATTAGGAATCCTAAGAGTACATCTTAGGGGTCGTAAGGGGTCTTATGGGGTCCTAAGACACAGTAATATGTCCTATGACCCCTTAAGACCCATTAATGTGTACTAGGAACCCTAAGATGTATTCTTAGGGTTCCTAAGGGGTCGTAAGGTTTCTCAAGGGGTCCTATGACATATTAATGCATCTTACGACCAGTTATGACCCCTTACAACCCCTAAGGAAGCCTAAGAGTACATATTAAGGGTCGTAAGGTGTCTTAAGGGGTCCTAGGACTCATTAATGTGTCATTTAACCCCTTATGACCCTTACAACTCCTTAAAGAAGCCTGAGAGTACAACTTAGAGGTCGTAAGGTATCTTAAGGGGTACAAGGACCCATTAATGCATCCTATGACCCCTTATGATACCTTATCACCCATTACAAAGCCTAAGAGTACATCTTAGGGGTCGTAAGGGGTCTTATGGTTTCCTAAGACACAGTAATGTGTCCTATGACCCCTTAAGACCTGTTATTGTGTACTAGGAACCCTAATAGGTATTCTTATGGTTCCTAATGGGTACTAAGGTGTCTAAAAGGGTCCTAGGACCCACTAATGCATCCTAAAACCTCTTATGATGCCTTAGGACATATTAGGACATACTAATATGTCCTAGGATCCCTTAGGACCCCTTATCATACATCTTAGGGGGTCCTAAAGGGTCGTAAGGGGTCATAACGGATCATATAACACATTAATGTGTCTGAGGGCCCCTTACGACCCCTTAACATTCGTTAGTGTATGGTAAAGGCTCTTGAGGGGTCATAAGGGGTCTAAGGTGTCATGAGACACATTAATGTGTGGACTATGACCCCTTAGAAACCCTTATGACTCATAAGATGTAGAGAGAGGGGTCTTAAACGGTCATAAGGGGTCTTAGGACACATTTAGGACACATTAATGTGTCCTAGGAGCCCTTAGGGAGCTTTACGACACCTTACCATACATCTTAGGGGTATTAAAGGGTCCTTAGTGGTCAAATGAGGTTCTAGGACACATTAATGTGTCTTAGGACCACTTAAGATCCCTTATGACCTCTTACCATATATTAGTGTATGATAAGGGGTCCTAAGGGGTGTTAGGGAGTCCTATGACATAGTAATGTGTCCTAGGACCCATGAAAAACCCTCACAACACCTAATATGCAGATAGAGGGGTCCTAAAAGGCACTAAGGGGTCATAAGGGGTCCTATGACATATTAAAGTGTCATAGGACTCCTTAGGACCCCTTACCCTACATCTTAGGGATGCTAAAGGGGCCTAAGGGGTTATATGACCCCTTACAACCAATTATCATACATCTGAAGGGTCTTAAAAGGTTGTAAGGGGTCATAAGGGGTCATATGACACAATAATGTGTCTTAAGACCCCTTATAACCCCTTAGGACACATTACCATTCACTAGTGTATGATAAGGCATCTTAAGAGGTTGTAAGTGATCTAAGGGGTCCTGGGACACATTAATGGTTCATAAGACACCTTAACAACCCTTATGACCCTTAAGATGTAGAGAGAGGGGTATTCAAGGGTCCTAAAGGTTTAGAAGGGGTCCTAGGACACATTAATGTGTTTGAGGACCTCTTTTGACCCTTAGGAAACCTTAGGACTCCTTACCATTCATTAGTGTATGGTAAGGGGTCCTAAAGGGTGATAAGGGATGGGTCATAGGGAACATTAATGTGTATGAGGACCCCTTAACAACCCTTACGAACCCTAAGGTGTAGAGAGAGGGGTCTTCAATGGTCGTCAGGGGTGATAAGGGGTCCTAGGACACATTAATATGTCCTAAAACTCCTTATGAACCCTTAGGACACCTTACAACCCCTTATCATACATCTTAGGGATCTTAAAGTGTCCTAAGGGGTCATAAGGGGCTCTAGGACACATTAATGTATCCTAAAACACCTTAAGATGTATTATGATATCTTACCATACATTAGTGTATGGTAAGGGGTCTTAAGGGGTCTTAAGAGGTCCTAGGACATAGTAATATGTTCTAGGTCAAGTTAACATTCCTTATGACACCTAAGATGTAGAGAGAGGATTCCTAAAGGGTACTAAGGGGTCATTAGGGGTCCTAGGAGCCCTTATGAACCATTTCCCTACATCTTAGGTGTGCTAAAGGGTCATAAGGGGTTATAGGACAAATTAATGTGTCATAGGACCCCTTAAGACCCCTTACGACCCCTTAAGATACCTTACCATACATTAGTGTATGGTAAGGGGTCCTAAAGGGTCCTACAAGATAGTAATGTGTCCTAGGACCCCTTAAGACCACTGAGGACGCATTAGGATCCCTTACAATTCATTATCTTATTGTAAGGGGTTGTAAGGGGTCTTAAGGGGTTCTACAACACACTAATGTATCCTAGGACCCCTTAAGACCACTAACAACCCCTTAGCACCCCTTACCATTCATTAGTGTATGGTAAGGTGTTCTAAGGGGTTGTAAGGGGTCCTCAATGGTCCTAAGGGGTCATAAGGGGTCCTAGGACACATTAATGTGTCCTAGGATCCCTTATGATCTCTTAGAACCCCTTATCATACATCTTAGGTGTCTTAAAATTTTGTAATGGGTCATGAAGGGTCCTGTGACACATTAATGTGTATTAAGACCCCTTAAGACCCCTTAGGACCCCTTACCATTCATTTGTGTATACTAAGGGGTCCTAGGGGTTGTAAGGGGTCTAAGGGGTCCTAAGACACATTAATGTGTCCTAAGACCCCTTAACAATCCCACTACCCCTAAGATGTAGAGAGATGGGTCCTAAGAGGTCATAAGGGGTGCTACAACACATTAATTTGTTCTAGGACCCCCTAGGACCCCTTACCATGCATTTTAGGGGCCCTAAAGGGCTATAAGGGGTCATTAGGGGTCCTAGGACACATTAATGTGTCTTAGGACTCCTTAAGACCCCTTACCATTCATTAGTGTAAGGTAAGGGGTCTTAGGACACATGAATGCATCCTAGGACCCCTTGAAAATCCTTACGACCCTTAAGATGTAGAGAGAGGGGTCTTAAGGGGTCATAATGGGTCATCACCTTCTCTCTCTCTCTCTAAAGATTCCTATGACTATTATTGTGTTCTAAGGGGTTATATTGGGTCCTAATGTGCTATAATGGGTCTTAATTGGTTCTAAGGGCTCGTAATGGGTCATAAGGGTTCTTAGGACCACTTATAACCCTTTAGAACCCCTTAGGAAACATTAGGAGACATTAGAGCCTATTAGTGTGTTCTACAATGATTAATTAATTCAAAGGGGTGCTAAGAGGTCCTAATGTGCCCTAAAAGATCCTAATGGGTCCTAATGTGTCCTAAGGGGTTGTAATGGTTCCTAAAGGGTTGTAGGACCATGTATGACCCATTATGACCCCTTATAATACATTAGAACCACTTAGAGCTCTAAAGAGTGTCCTACGGTGATTAACTCTCTCTCTCTCTCTCATGGCTCCTATGACTAAATACGTGTTCTAAGGGGTCCTAATGAGTCCTAATGTGTCCTAATGGGTCCTAAGGGGTCGTAATGGGTCCTAAGGGTTCCTAGGACCACTTAGAACCCATTAAAACCCCATATGAAACACTAGTACACATTAGAGACCATTAGTGTGTCCTATGATAATTAATGTGTTCTAAGGGGTCTTAAGAGGACCTAATGTGTCATAAGGGGTCCTAATGGGTTATGAGGGGACCGAGGACCACTTAGGACCCATTATGACCCCTTATGATACATTAAAACCACTTAAAACCCTAAAGAGTGTCCTTAATCAAGTCAAGGGATTAAGGTTATAATCAATAGTCCATTGAGAATCATGTTGAAGACAATGTGTTGATTCCTAAAATTTGGCTGTCTAAAATTTCCTAAAAACCCTCAAAATCTAGAATCTTTATCTTAACTCCTATGAAGCTAAAACCACTCTCAAACATCTTAAAAGTATATACATAAAATGTAACTTAGTATTAGTAACTTATACTTAAATGTTACATTTTATGTATTGACCTATTGCTGTAATTGGTCTGGTAGGGCCTGTTGGGATTTCTTCCTCCTTCCCTTAAGCCTTTTCATAATGTTACATAACATGTACGTGCTATAGTGCACACGTGCTATAGTAAACACACGATATTGGCTTTGATTTCCCAAGCCTTAGGATTGAGCAATCAAAGCCATAGCGCGTGTGCGCTATAGGGCGTATGCCCTATTACTTTTGGGGGACCAAAATTTTTTTGGCATCTTTTTGGTCCCCCATCTTCATGCATATACCCACCAAGTGAAAACTTGTGGCTCGAAAGAGTCACTGAACATACACAGAATGATTCTTTCAATTAGTTTTGTCCTACAACCATATTCTGAGTGTGTGATTATTGTGTTTGTACAACATCAAAACCTATCCTAAACAGTGCCCTACACAGAGAAACAAAAACAACATGGGTCCAAAACATACCATTTTTCCTTATCCATAACTTTTGTGATTGGCATATTAGTCTTTAGCCTTGCATATTATAAGTTCATACCTTTCGTTTAGCGACATTCTTGCATTTAGAGTTTAGAACCTTGCTTAGTCATTTACATATTGCATCAGTCCTCATTCTAGATCCAAATAATCCAAAAAAATATCTTACATATCCTAGGGTCAATTATTACACTTTCTAGAGTCATTTTCCAAATTAGAGGGTACATCTTTTCAGAATATCTTTATAGTGGTTTTGTGCATTATCTTGACTTCCTTGAAATTAATTATCATTCTTGTCCATCTGCCTTTTCTTGGGCACTTGTCATTCTTGTCAAAATTTGTCTTATTTCATAGACAACTTTTTAGAATTGTCATTTTATTTGTTCCAAAATCAAAGTCAAGATAATTCCCAATATCATTTGTGTCTTTCCTTAGAAGGTTTATGATTGAAGTTTCTAAAAAACTCTCTTAGGGTACATTACTTACACCTTAGAAATCATTTTAGTCATTCATTCATAGTTTGCATTAGCATTCCAAAATCATCAAAAATCCAAAAAAAAAGTTTCTCTTATTGTCATTTCCCTTATTTGTCTCTCAAAATCTAAATTACCAAAAAAAATAGTCCTAAATCTAGTTGTCCTAGTCGTCTTGCATATACCTTAGTCTTAGATTGCATTTTTGCAAATGTCATTCACATGATCAAAGAAGGGTAAAGACAAAATGAGCAAATAAAAGAACCCCATGTATAATCCCACCAATGATATTGACTTCACGATCATGAGGCCCTAAGTCTCAATTCAATGTACTTGAGATAGTGCAACATCAGGAGAAAACAAATATTTATATTCCACAACTACCTCTCATTCCTCCACCAGTAGATGATTTCTTGACTGAGAATATTAGGGCAGCATGTACATAAGAAGAGGTTTAAAACTCTTTACAACACCCTAGGGTAATGGTTTATATGGAGACCTTGTCAACATACCCAAACTCATATTTCCATATACTTGCATAGAACAGTGCTAAGTTTCCCATTGGATATTACACATCCACCTTAGTCAAGGACACACCCATGTCATCATCATGGGTCACTTCAACTGCGCCCTCTCAACTCACTTATTCCATACCATCCAACATATAAATTCATAGTGCAACCCAATTCACCACATATTCCACTACACTTGGGATCTAGTACAATAATACTCTATTCGCCATCAATCCACCCATATCTAGTCCATTACCACAACCGTCCCTTCTATATTATCACAAACTCATCTAGGGGGTAGTTCTCAATCAATGACAACAAGTTCTTCTAATATAAATCCCCAAGGTCCAAATCCTATGGGTCTTCAACCAGGTGTCCCTTCCAATCAAGGACCACCCATACTCATTCAGGGGGCACTTTCAAAACAACCTCTTGTAAACCCTAACCAACTAGGGATTCTTTCAAGCCTTTTTGGACAATACAAAACTACTAGGTCCAATAATTCAACTTATTCAACACCACCCTAGTATGTCCCACTTCCAGATGTGCCTTCAACAAGTAAAAACATGGGGTACAAACCCTCGTACAATTGTGCACCATCCTATAACAGTTGGAACCCATTTATTGACCTTAATGTAGTGTCATCCACACTAACGCCCACTGAAGTCTTTTCTCAACAAGTTAAAACCCTTCAATAATAGATCACAAATCTGCAAATAGGTTCTCCCAAAAGGTCCTGCACATCAACTGATCTTAGTCGTTATCCATTTGATAGGACTGTATACATTCCACCCTTTCCACACAACTTTGAAACACCTAAATTTGATAGGTACAAAGAAAAGGGTGATCATGATGATCATATCCTAGAATTATTCATGGATTTTATAGAAGTAGCCCATGATGACACATACCTTATGAGACGTTTTCCATGTAGTCTTAGTGGGTCAGCCATGGATTGGTTGTCTAAACTTCCTCTTGGGATAAGAACAAGGGTGATGTTAGAAGTTTTCATGGTCAGCCATTGATTGTTTGTTGGTAAGTGATCTATTTTTCATGGTGAGATTCACTTTTTGGTTGTCATTTATGGCAACACATCTGGGTTACAGATTGATTCCTATGAAGTTGAGTTTTGATGACTCTAAAATTGACTAAGTACAGAAGTAGAGTTACAGAGGTATTTTGGGTATCAATGATTAAGATCGATGAATTAGGGAAAGCGATCTTAGAGGAAGATAGTATGAGATATATGTGACCTCAACCTAAGATTGATTTTGTTTTTGTAATGTTTACAACAAGTTAGAGAGATTTGAAGACAACTAAACAACAATAGAACAATGATATAGAGAAGTTGGACAAAAGCGATGATTCGAAGAGTATTACATGGACTCCTAGCAATAGGAGTTGGATTATGGCTGTTGATAACCTACACTTTGATTATGTAAGAGCACCGACTTTGCATTTGATATTTTTTTTATTAAATGTATTTTGTATTGAGAGCCAACTATGTAATATTTGGTTAAGAGAGCCGACTTAGTTAAGAGATAAGATATATATATGGAGAAATTTTTGTTGAGCGAAGGTATTATGGATGAGAGATTATTGGATGGATGATATGACATGCAAATTGCAGAGCAAAGGATGACAGAGATTATTGATGAGATATGAAAAGAACTATCTAAGAATTAGAGATGATTGTTTTGTTCATTACTGAGAACATTTTGTAACATAATTACTTTGTAAGAGCTGTAAGCTTAGCTAGCCCCTAACAGGGTGTTGTATACCTTTAACAGGGTTGTTATTCCTTTGACAAGGAAATGTACTATGTAATATTCAGCTCCTAATAGGGCTAGGTATCATAACATGGATACTATACTTTAGTGCATACTTGTGGGTACCATCCCCACCAGGGTTTTCCCTTGGCCAGGGTTTCCTCGACAACAAAATTATGGTGTTATGAGTACTGTGTTATTTTATTTTGTTCTTTTCATTTCTGCAAGTATATGGTTAATGTCCAATTGGTTGAAAATTTTTAATAAGTGCTGTAATACTGATTCACCCCCCCCTCTTAGTATTACCTAATCCTAACAATTGGTATTAGAGCTTTTGGCCCTTGGAGAGAAAGTCTAACAGCTTAAGGGAGATCAGAATGGATTTGGACAGTTTGCAAGAAAACTTTGATGTTGCACTAGAAGACCTTGACAAAGAAAAAGCAGAGAATGGAGAATTGAGATTCAACATGCGAAGAGCTGAGAAATTCATAAAGAAACTCAGAGAACAAATTAAAATTTCTAGAAGTCAGTGACAGGATCTTGCGGTTCAGATAATAGAAGATTCAGACAAAGACAATTCAGATCAGATGAAGCAACTTGAAGAAGAAAATGAAACTTTGAAACTTGAGAATGAAGCTATGACTAAAGAGATTCAATTAAAAAGGATGCTAAGAAGAAGACTGAAGAAACCTTGAATAGTGCATTAGAACAAATGAAGAATGAGGCTGAAAACTACAAGAACAAGTATCTAGAACTAGAGAAATACAATCAGATTATAAAAGGTGAACTTGTTGAGGCAAAGAAACACATTGAGAAACTTCACACCAACAGTGATTTGATCGATGAAAAAAGAGACGGACAAAAACCTAAAGGTGATATGACTGGTATTGGCTTCAATGAAGCTGAATGCTCAAAGAATCAAGAAGAGAAATCTAATGCAAAGATTGATGCTAAAATCCTACTATTGAAGAACCTAGAGAGAAAATCAAACCTTTTAGAGGTATATGCTTTGGATGTAACAAGTTTGGACACATGAAAAGAGACTACAGAGGTAATGCCCCTTTTAAGACCTTTTCTGGATATTTTTTAAAATTATAATGGATATGGGCACAAGAAAGAAAAATGCAGGAAACCTAATCAATCTAGATATAGACAAGACAATGGAAAAGAACCTACAGTGAAACCTACATGCTACAAATGTAGTAACATTGGAAACATTGCAAAGTACTGTAAGCTGCAAGTAAATCAAGAAAGAAGACCTCCTCTATGTTACAAATGCAATAATCTAGGTCATATAGTGAAGTTTTGCAGGTATAATGGAGAAAACAACAAAAGAGTACCACCTCCTATGAATACACAAAAGAATAGAAATGGTATTGGTAAGAGTGTTGTAGATTTTAAGAATGATTTTGACAGTTTTTTTAAGAAAGAAGAAGATAACAGTAGTGGTAAGATATGGAAGATCAAAGAAAAAAGTGAAACATTGGTTTAGGGAGAGACAATAGATGCTACTAGATCTTTGCCTGATGGTAGTAAAGAAGAATCGACCTAATTCGACGATCATGGCCTTAGGGGGAGCATTGGATAAAGACATCAAAATATATCCTACCCCAAAACTTATAGATTGAGCTCATGCAAGCTTAGGTATGAACATGGCCGACATCATGGAGTATACAGTTAAGAGCGCAACATCAGCTGAGGCCTGTATTTTGATCGCGAGATCTACAACCGGCTGGACAATATTGGGTAAAGTGAACTTTAATAAATTAAACATTGTATAAAACACCATATGAATATCTATTTCTTCACCGTTTGACGAAGAGCGGCCTAAGGAGATTAGAGAGCAGAGAGATTCAATCTATCCTACATTTTCCTTGCGTGATCGATTGAAGAAAAAACTTAGAATTCAACATAAAAGAGGTATTTACATCATCTATCTATGGATGCACCTTTTATTTATGATGTTGTAGATCAACCTAGATATAAGTTCAAGAAACACCCGTTCAAGTATTGTGAAGAAGACCCTGAAGGAGCATTTTCCCGGACACCCTACAAAGTTTTACACGTAGAAGATATTAGGGCCTACATTCATTTTAAGTACGATATACTAGGCACTGATGATATTTTTACTGAGATGGAGTATATGAATGATAAAGGAATCATGAGAGATGAGTTCAAACACATTGATCAATTGAGTATTATGAAAATTTTGGATTTATATGATTTTGACAAAGAAGAATAGTTCAAGATATTATTAAGCAGAGTGCATGATCAGTTCATTTGGATAGGTGAGCATCCTGTGAAGATTTGCAATGATTTGATTCATGAGATTATTGGATTGGATAATACAGGAATCATTCTCGTTGCAGAAAAACATGTGAAGAAGCAAGTCAAAACCCTAACTCACTCTAAATGGGATAGGCGAGAAATGACTGTGAATGACATCTTTCAACAAGATGTGAGACTAATTTCTATGATACTTGGATATAAATTCTACTACAATAGTATACCTAATTCGGTATCAATAGGAGTTATCATGATGACATGGAGAATGGTAAAAGAAAATGTAAAATATAACCTATGCGAAGTGTTAGCACAACAATTTCTTGAGAATGTAAAACTGCTAAAGAAAGATAGAATGAAGACCTTTAGATTTGGCTCACTATTAGTACACATGTTTATTCACATTGAACACAAATTTCCAGGTATACACCGTTGTGGTTGGAAAATAGGGATACCTACTGGTATTCAGATCACACAGAGTTACAGAAGACAGAATAGAACATGGGTTGATGGTGAATTATTTGGAATGATCAAAATCCTTCAGAGGTAGATGAAAGACAAATACAAAATATCTAATACAATATGTTTCATGGTTGAAACTGATTGTGTATGCTTTGAGGCAGTCACACCAAGGAATAAATGGTGTTATCCTATGGGATATGAGGTAAGTTCAGAGGTACTTACTATGCAAGTTGAACATGTTCTTGCATCTGAGATTGACACTTCAGAAGAAAGATGGGGAACATATGAGGATAAATCTACTAAGTTAAGAGAATAATAGACTAGAGGTCTGAGGAAAAGGAAAATTGATAACCTTGTGCATGAATGTGGTGTAAAGGAAGGACTAACAGAGGAAGAATTGAAATAAGTGAAAGGAAAATGGATGAGCGATCTTTTGGATTGGCAAGTGCTAGTACTACAACCCTTCCCACTTTTGAAGTAGTAATGGTAGACAATCCACCTCCTCCATCATAGAAGACATCGCAAGCTGAGAAGATTACTCCTAGAGTAAACACCAGATCTAGCAGGAAAACATCACCCAAGGAACCAAGCATTGTAAGAGAAGAGAAAAAAACTGAAACTGAGAAACATATATGGAAGCCTGATATGAAGATGATTGAGAAGAGAGCTATAGAGCATATAAATCTAGTTATAGTAAACATATACTATGACAGTTATCGGGAAACAAACAAACTTAAGATTGAAGATATCATGGTTAATCACTTACTTGTTTTAAAGAAGAATCTATTGTAAATTGAGGGAAGTGTACCTGAAGAACTATATGGGAGATTGGAGACAAGGAAATAGTTAGCACAAATTGAAGATGAAACAATTAGAAATCAGGAAATTGACAATATGCTACCTGTGATATCTTTACAAGAAAGGGACAGAATACTCAAAGAATTGAAACCTTTGTTGAGAAATAAGATCAGACTATTGAAAATCATGGAAAGAATATATGATGAAATCAATGAGGAGACTCAGAAAGCTCTGGAGAAAATATCGATGAACCCTACTCCTGAGGAGACTCCAATTCCTAAAACCACTTTTCCTACAAACTTAGGAATGGGAGAAAGTTTGAAACTAGCTGAGGCAAGTTCTGAGAAGAGTGAAGTTAATACACAACCATATTTATATGTTTCTGGTGTACCTATAACACTTGACACCTCTAATGATGAGAAGGACCCATTTGTAGAAAATATGGACAACACAATTGCTGAGGAAACATAGCAGAAAGAGGAAGAAGAGCAGAAGAAAGAACAGAGTGAAGCAAAAAAAGATGAAGGATAGAAAGAACATGAAGAAAAAGATGAGACTAAAACTGAGGTAATAACATCTTCTATTTCATTGTTGGCAAGAAAAGACAATACAAAAGATGTTTATATTGATTGCATGGATGAGGATGAGCTAGTAAAATTGGCTTTTATTGCATTCACTAAAGCCAAGGAGAGATCAGAACAAAAAGGTGACAAAAAGGCTAAGGTAATAACTAGAGAAATTGGTACTATGAATAAATTGCTTCCAGTACCTATTTTTTTCCTGCACAGAGATGACATTGAAAACCTGAAAATAACACTTCATGAATTTGATGGTTATTATGAGAGTTTGATAAAGATTGCAGAGGAGAAGGCAGAAAAGAATTACTCGGAGAAGAAGCTATCCAAAATTTTCAAGTCTATCTCATGGGACTTGAGAATTTTGAAAACCACTACTGTAATTGCTAAGAGTTGCATTGGACATGGAAGGAATCTATTCAGTTATTGCATGAATCCTATTAGGCATGCTCAGAACATTGAAGACATTATTGCCAAGGAAAGGGAAACTTTGAACAACATGATGGACACTTGTGAGACCTCTTCACAATCTGTAACAGAATTGGATAAGGAAGTAACAAGAATTTTGGCAAAACTAGATATTTTGAATAATGAGAAAGGGAGAGTACTGACTAGATTCAATTTGCTGAAGAGTTTAATCACTCCTAAGCTATCCATAATTGAAGCACACTTATTAGATTTGGAGAAGACTGTAGATTCATTAGCTAACTCTATGCCTACAGGGTTGAAAGAAGAAAAGACTACATCATTTGCATTGAATGGACTAATTCATGTTAGTCAACTATGTTAGAGTAATCGAGTATTGCTAATAATTAAATCAGTTAATTATTAGTTATCTACTCTTAGCTTAAGTTAGACTTAGGAAGTTTTTATTTCCTAGTTGTTTCCCTTTTAGGGTTTCGTGATTCCTTTATAAGGAATCACCTCTTTGTATTTCAGTACAGAGTTTTGTATTCAATATTGTTGTTAATAGAAATTATTCTTTTCAACATGGATA